>MU001517.1:0-25524 GCA_010093485.1 Karstenula rhodostoma CBS 690.94
ACCCTAACCCTAACCCTAACCCTAACCCTAACCCTAACCCTAACCCTAACCCTAACCCTAACCCTAACCCTAACCCTAACCCTAACCCTAACCCTGGGATATCCCGCCGGTGGGTCCACGGGCGCTGCGGGTCACCTCCGGCGACCCTCGCGCCCTACATCCCCTTACCAGTAACTACTTCAAGCTACACAGGGTATTATAATAATATAGAACATAGTTAATAGGTTTATACTATCTAATACCTGTACACGATCTTCTCTACTTCTACTAGGATAATTACCCCCTACTAATTTATAATCTAAATACTAATACTATATACTAACTATACCTATATATATTCTAAATACTAATACTATCTATATACCAATACTATCTATATACTAAATACTAATACTATATATTATATTATTATATTATACTTAGGGTTAAATAGGGGGTTTATAGGAAAGTTTACTATAAGCCCCCTAGCTATACCTAGCCTACCTATTACCTATAAAGACGTCTAGGTCCTCTATAGTATATACTCTAAAATACTTATATATATTAAAGTCGTTACTAGTATTATTATAAGGGTAGTTACCAAGCTTATTTATTATAAATAGTAGATCGCTAGGGTATCTAGATAACTACTCCCTTTCTCCCTTTTTAAGTATATATTCCTTAAGCGCCTATATCTACTCCTTATCTAGATTACCCAATTCTAACTATATAAACTAGTTTACTAGATTAGTAAGGTATATATTCTTAACTACTTAGACTATATCTATTATAATACCTATAATACGCTTATTATACTCCTTTTATAGTATTACCTATTTAAGACTATCTTCCTCGCGATTATAGAGGTAGATAAACTTATCCTAGTTAGCTTTAATATCTATATTATTAAAGAGTAAAGTAATACCACGCTTTTTCTCTATAGGTAGTACTACTCGGCGCCATATCTATATAGATAGGTCTAGGGGTATTAAAACTATAAACGCCCCTAATTAGCTAGACTAGGGTTTAATAGTATAGAAGGCTACTTTTTAATCCTCTATTATATCCCTAGAAATACTAAACTCTATCTAATTATCTAGGAGAGATAGGTAATATATACTATTAAGAAGGGAAGCCTCTTATACTTTATAAATTATACTAATAATAATATAAGTATTATTCTACTATTAGTAATTATAAGTCTCCCTTATAGGTTAGTTAGTAGAGTACTTATCAGGATTAAATAATTTATAGAAGAGTTAAAATATATTATATACTTATATTATAAAATAGTAGGTAAGAAGGTAGTTTAGAAAAGGTAATAGAGAGTAGAGAAAGGGGAGAGAGGAGAAAGGGGAAAAGAGAAAAAGAGGGGAAAAAGAGGTTATAAAGTAATTACTAAACTATAAATAAATATCTTAGTAAATCTACCTATATAATAGTATATAAAACGTTACTAGATTATACTACCTAAAATAAAGGTTATAATAAAGGCCACTATAGTAGATTCTTAATACTATAGTAAAAAAATATAAATAAATAGTAAAATATATCTATAGATTAGGACTATCTATACTAACTATTATTATATAGTTCTAGACTATAACTCTATTTTAATCTCTATCCCCTACTTTAGTCTCTATCCCCTACTTTAGTTTCTATCCCCTATTTTAATCTCTATCCCCTACTTTAATCTCTATCCCCTACTTTAATCTCTATTATACTATAACTATATAATACTACTTACTACTTCCTCTTTCTATTACCTCTACTAGACTTCTTTAGCGCTATAGTTAAATAGTCTATATCCTTTAGACCCTTATAAGCCTTAACCTATTTTATAACCTAACTATATTCTTATATATTTAGAGGTATAAGATTACTAAAAGGTAGATAATATATTAGATATTATTTTATATAATTAAGTATATCCTATATACTATACTTATCTAGGTATTCCTTAATATCTAATACTTACTTATTAGAACTCTATTCTATATTAGCTTCTTAGGTAACCTTAAATACTTTTATATAGGTATTATTAAATATCTAGAAACTATTATATTATATAGAAATAACGATTAGATAAGTATTTTATAAATCTATTCTAGTATTTTTAGTATACTTATTAAGCTCTATCTATATTCTAAATAGTATATTACTTACCTTTAGAATATAGTCTATAAGATAGGCTATACTAGATTTCTTTTTCTTCTTAGGTATAGACTTAGTATAGAAGATATTATCTAGATTAAAACTATATTCCTCTATTTAGACTACTTTATATATATCTAACTCTAGCCACCCTAATTTAATAATATCCTTAGTAAAGTTATCTAGAAAACTAGATATTTTAGTAATAGTCCTAGTAGAAGTAGAGGCTATAAAAGTATATATTATAATAGAAAATAGGACTAGAGTAGGCTACTACTTAGAAAGGTACTTATAGTTCTTATACTCCTCCTTAATAAACTTTATAGTACGTTTACTAAAAATAAAAAAATACTTATAGTTAGTATTATTAAGGGCTATATTATACTTAGACCTCCTAATAAAGGTATCTAGTATATTCTTATATACCCGAGCAATAATATCCTCTAGAATATTAAAGGTTTTAGTAAACTCCTTAATACTATTTTCCTTAATAGTATAGTTAAAGAAAATAGATACTAATACTAGTAAAGTAAGTAGGTTTTTACTAGAAAAGTTAGTAAGAATAGTTATTATATAGGGGGTATATAGGAAAGTTTCTAGAGTACCCCTAAATAAATTAACTTACCTATATTACTAAATACTATATATTCCTTAAATAGTAATATAGAAGAAGTATATACTTAAATATTAGCCACTTTAGTACTAATATCTAAGAGTCTAGTCCTTTATATTTTAGTTTAAAGGGAAATTTATAAGAGTACTAATATAACTATCGTTCTAGAGATTATAGCTAATACTAAATACTTAAAAGAATATAAGGAGAATATAAATCTTAGTCTTAGTACTATTCTAGAGAGATTAAATCTAGTTATACTAGGCCGCGCTATTAGAGGAATAAACTAAAAATAGTATATACCCTAATAGTTTAAAAATCTCTTAAATAAGCTTCTAAATTAGGGGTATAAAAAACTATAGAATAATTTTCTTATCGCGAACTAGAGTCTAGTCTATAATAAGGGCTATAATTACTTATATTTTTAGTAAGTACTTAAGGAACTTATAGGCGAGCTAGATATTATTAAGCTTATCCTAGTTAATATTAGTAGGGATAGTATTATAACCCATATCTAGTATTTTTTTAAATAACTATTAAATATAATTACTATATTCTTTTAGACTACCCTTAGGGAGTATATTATACTCTTTAAAAAGGGGGGACTAGTTATAAAACCAGGATTTACGGTCTAGGTTATACTTTAGATTAAGATAATTATTACTATATCTATATATAGAGTCCTTAAATTACTTCTCTATATTAACCTTAATATATAGATACCTAAGGAAAGGGTAAAACTTAATAATCTAAATAGTCTTCTAAGCACGGGTATTAACTATAGGAATATTTTAACTACTAGAGCTCTTATATATTATAAATATATATTTAGACTAGCGTATAAACTAGTTATTATAGGTATACTTATCTAATAGTATAAATACTTATTTAATAGTATAATAGTACTTTAGTAGAATAGACTAACTAATAGTATTTCTAAATCTAGGAATAATAATACTATTAAAGTTATATTTAAGTATAAAATATACTATAATTAGTTATATAAGCTTACCTTAAGTAATCTATTTATTATAAATAGGGCTTAGGGTATTTATTATAAACTCTACTTAGTTACTATATAAAAACCTAAAGTACGTACTATATATTATTAGTATATATTAGGGGGGGATATAGGAAAGTTTTCTAACCTCCCTATAGGAGAACTTACTTAGAATCCTCCTTATTAAGTAGGTAGGGGTTATTATAATCTAGGTAGAACCCTATAATATAGCTAGTCTTAACTAACTTCTTATAGTATTTATCCTCCTACTTAGTAAACTTATTAAGAAGGTTCGGGTCCTTTAGTAGTTTTAAATAGTTTCTAATATTTTCTATACCCCTAGATATAGGATAGCCTAATAATAGAAATAATTTATATAGGTATAACTATAAAATAGTCCTCTATATAGAGCTCTAATTCTATAGAAAGTCTTATACCTTATTATAAAATATTAGCCTAAACTTATAATTAAAAGTATAGATATACTTACTTAGGGGTTTAGTTAGTAGGGAATTAAACTATATCTTATAGTCCTAGAAGTTAAACTTATCTAGCTTAAAGCTATTTTCCTTAATAAATAATTTAATATTCTCCTTAATATAGGACTAGAAAGTATAGGGGCCAGTAAACTTAGCTATATAATTATAAAAGGCTATAAAAATAGTATACTAGTTATAAGAATCCTTATAATTCTAAATACTTAAATTAGTATTAGGGAAACTAGTAACTACTTTAAAACTAGATATAGCTAATAACTTATTAGGGGAGATTATAAAAATAGTAAAGTAAATTAATATCTATATAAGCTTAGTTACTATTTAATAGTAAAGTCTAGCTAAAATAAAATAAAGAAAGAGTCTAGATTTATCTCTAGACTATTTATAATTCGAGTTTATAGTAGGCTAGGTAGATTACTTTTTATAGATATTAGTAAACTTTAGGTTAAGGTAATATTCGCGATCTAGTATAATCTATAATAAGTTAGTAGGGTAGAATAGGGTATAGCTAGGGGGTTTATAAGAAAGTTTCCTATAAACCTACTAGAGATATACCTTAAGTATAATTACTCCTACTTAGATAATTTTACCTAATCTAATTATATTAGTAATAATCCCGTCTTTAATAGATACTACTTTATTAATACTAACTAGTATATTAGCTACCTATTTTATAGTAACTACCTACTACTATTTAAGAAAGAGTATTATATATAGTATTAACTTATACCTTATATTAATAATATATATAGAGGTATAGGCCTTCTTAAAGTATATTAGGATAAATACGCTATTATTACTACCTATCTTAAAAATTTCTATACTATAGTTATTAGCTTACTTAGTAGAAAGAGATACTATATTAGCTATTTTACCCTATTTACTCCTTTACGGTATATTATAGTCGTCCTCTACTATAGTATTCTTAATATCCCTATAAACTATTTCTACTTCCTCTTTAATAACTACTTCTAGCGTATAGAATACTAATATACCATTCTCTACTATAGGCTAGAAAGCCAGTAGAGTAATTTTTAAATACTTCTAATAAAGATTATTAGCCATATAGATAATTAAATTCTTAGTATAATTAGAGTCTATAATAGTTTTAATATCGCGTAGATAGTACTTTATATATTTCTAGAGTATATTAATAGAGACTCTATATAACTAGTATTTTATAGTATCTATATTTATTATATAAACCATTATTAGGTATAAATATATAGACTTCTCTAGCCAGGCCTTAGTAGCTAGATTCTATAAAGTACGAGTATCCTATTTTTTAATATTAGCCAGGAAAGATATAAAGACTTCCTTATTTAATATCCCTTAGATATATTATAGCTCTACTATACTAGGGATAGTATTATTATAAATAAGTAGATTCTCCTCTGGCTTAGAAATCGGGTTAGGGTTACTAACCTTTAACTATTTTATAGCCAGGTAAGAAGGTATACCTTAAAAGCTAATATTATTAGCTACCTTTTAGGTAGCTTATATATTTATCTTTCTATTCTATATCCTAATAGTACTAGACTATATTTATATAATAAGGGCTTTTATATATCTCTTTTAGATTAACACTACTAGATTCTTTAGGGCGCGTACTTTATTAAGGGGTTAGTTTAGCTACAGGATAATTTTATAACTAATTTATAGGTATATAAAAATTATATCTTCTCCCTTAATCTTTACTTAGTTAAAAAATAATTACGTAGGTTAGGTAAGGATACACTCTACCTTTTTTATAAAGTAGGCCTAATAAAATACTAGACTCTAGAACTACTATATTTTAGATAGAGTAGTAAGTAATAGGACCTTATCTATTTTTAAGATACCCTCTTTAATTATTTTATCTAGGCTTAGTAACTACTTACTAAGTTTAATATACTATATAATTTCTTTATAGGCTAAAATAATAAGTGGGTTTATAATATATATTTAAATAAAGGTATTAGGGGATATAGTAAGTATCTTATTAGTAAAATCCCTAGGACTAGTAATCTACCTTAAAAAAGGTACTAAGTTTAATATATATAGGGTTCTATTTATATAGACTAAGATTACTTTTATTTTATTAGCTACTATATCCTCTATATCTCTACTATTACTATTATTAGATATTTTATCTTTAGAGAAAGTAATAGGTATATTATTTAGTAGTTAGTTACTAGGGGAGTAATTAGAAAAGTTTTAGAAAGTATTTATATATCTAATTTATACTATAGAAGTAGGAGTATATAGGCTTAGTAACCTAGTATACTTCTACTTTATAGCTAGATTAGATATAATAAGGCCGGCTTTATTTAAGTCTAGTTAAGGTAAGGGAGGCTAGTTAGAGTCTAGATTATACTAGTTTAGAAAACCGAATTTATTAATATATTTCTCTAAATTTAGAATACTAGAAGAGGAGATCTCTATATTAAATAATATATTATAGGTATATAGGGGGTACTTAGGAAACTTTTTAATATCCCCCCTTAGACTAGTATAAGAGTATAGTAGTTATAGGTATATAGGGGTATATAGAAAACTTTTTAATATCCCCCCTTAGACTAGTATAAGAGTATAGTAGTTATAGGTATATAGGGATATATAGAAAACTTTTTAATATCCCCCCCTATACTAGTATAGAAGTATAGTAGTAGTAAATATAGTAAATATATTAAACTAGTATAGTTCTATAGGTAGAAAAGAAGAGATAATAAAGAGAAAGGAAGACTATATACTAAATAATATTAGTAAACTAATTCCTATTATAATAGGTCCTAATCTATATTAAGTTAGTAGTTACTATAGGGGTTTATAGGAAAGTTTCTAGCTTATTACTTATTTAGTTAAAGGCAGCCTATTGGCTAGAGCTATATTATTTAAAGGTTTTTAGGAAAGTTTAGCGTGTCTAGTATCTCTTCTAGTTAAATCCAGCTAGTTACTATACTTATAATACTAAAGATACTATAGTAGCTAAAAATAATAGGAATAAAAGCTATAATAGAGGTAGTAAAAGGGTATTAAAAAATAAAATAAGTAAAAGTAAAGAGTAAAAAAAATAGAGAGTTTAAGTAATATATATTTTATTTAAATACTCTATTTACTTACCTACGCTAAGTCTATATTATATAACTAGCACGTTACCTAGATAAGAAATCTAAGTAAGAGATAATTATACTTTATTTAGAATTAGGTAGGATATTAACTTATCTATATCCCTCTATAAAAGTATCCCTTATATATTACCTAGTTATTAGCTTAGTAAGGTATAGATATATAATATTACTATCCTTTTTATTATATACCTAGTCCTCCTATATCCTAGTCCCTATCTTAGGTATATAGTAGGAGTAGTTAGTTATACTATCCTAATATAAGGTACGTTTTTATAATCTAGTTTAGTCCTAAAATAATCCTCCCTATTTTATAGTTATCTCTAAAATCGACTATCTTTATAAAGTATATTCTAAAGTTATATAATAAGTTTATATCCTATTTATCTCTCTCTATTTTCTTAATTTTATTAATCTATTTAAAGCGTATAGCTTTATATTTATCCTAAAGAATAGTCTAAATATCGCGAATTATATATTTATTAATATAGAGACCTTATTAGGCTAGAGTAGTCCTTACTTTACTCGTTCCTAGAAATATCTACTCTAGATAATAGTTAGCAGGTATTAAATAGAACTAGTAGTTACCCTTTACCTATTTATTATCTATAGTATACTAATAGGTTATAATAGTATCCCTAATATACTTAGCTTAACTACTATTAATACTAGTATACTAATCCTATCTATATTTAAATAGATCTCCTTTAATAAAGTAGGTAATATAGTATAGCCTCTAGTAGACTATATAAGTAGGTAATTTATTATAGAATAACTTAATATATAGCTTACCAGTATCATTAGTATTCTATATAAAGAAGTTAAGTTCTCTCCTTTATTTAGTAGAGGTAAAAGGTATATATAATAGGGAGCTCGCTATTTATAAATTAGGGCAGTATACTAGGGCTATATAAATATAAACTTACCTTAGAAAGAGAATTATTTTATAGGTATTATTATATCTCTATAAGTATAGCTATAGGGTATTAGAGTATATAAGGGTAATAGGCCCTAGTATATTAGTATTAGTATTAATATTACCAATAGCTATCTCTTTAGCTAGGGAGTTTATAATACCTAAATAGAGCCGGTTTATATAGGAGGGTAGAATCTTAGTATATAAATATTATAAGGTTACTTAAAAGGGGTATATATTATCCTTAAGGTATTACTATCTAGAAAGCTATTAATAATAATATAATAGTAGACTTTATTTAGGGACTAGAATTATATATAGATAAGAATAGGTATCTTTACTATATTACTAGCCTTATTAAAATATATATTAGGGATAGTATTTACTAGTACTAGTCTAGTAAGGCTAGATTTACTATTCTAACTAATCTATCTACCTACCTAAATAAGGCTATAGAAGTTTACTAGTAGTATAAAATATAGTATTATATATATATCTAGTATATTTAGGCCTTCTATAAGGATACTTATAGCTACTATAGTATCTATCTCTAAGGCCTAGAATTATACTAGACTTATAAATTATTCTTCCTCTTTTATCTTTCTATAGTACTTAGGATAGTTAAGTTATAGAGCTAGTATATCTATAGTTATAGTAAGGTTAATATAAATAAGAACCTTTTTATATAATTAAAAAACCTCTTTAATATATTCTACTATAGCTATTATAGGATCTATACTTATTATATATAAGGTATAGACCTTATACTAAATTTTAGGCTAAATAGTAGACTCCCTAAAGGTTATAATATTAGTAGAAAATTTAAGAAGTTAAAAGGCTTAACTCTATTTAGTAGGTAGTAGGATTATAGAGAGGAGTATAAGAGGGATATAGTACTTAGTAAATATATAGAAATTATAAAAGTAAGGGTAATAGGCCATATCTAGAAGAATAATATAGTAGAACTCATTTACTATAATCCTCTCTAATACTCCTAATACTTTTTACCTAGTAATATAGACCTAGAAGGAATCCTTTAAGATACTTTTAGAGGTTACTAGAATAATAAATACTTACTTATTATATACTCCTTACTACTATATAGTAGCTCTAATCTATAATTTAGAATAATAATAAAGAAGGTTAGAGTAGAGTACTACTAGTAGAATAATAATAATAGTCTAACTATAGTCTAGAAAGTAGGTAGGAAGGAGGAAAAAGAGACTTTTACTAGACCCAGTACCTATAATATAGATAACTATACTCTCCCCTATTAAAATTATATAGAGAACTTACTTTTATTATCCTCTAAACTAGGCTAACTTCCTAAAATTCTCTTATAATAGTTATACTATATTAATACCTAGATAATTAGAATAAATAGCTTTCTTAGCTTCCTAAAAGGCCTCTTCCTCTTAGGTTAAGAGGAACCCTAGGGCCTTATACTACTTAGTAGATATCTTAAAATATACCTCTAAATTATTAAACTTATAAGTAAAAATCCTTAAAATATCTAGAGTATAGATTATATAGGCTATTTCTAGTAAATAGCCAACTTATATTTTATAGACTTTTACCTCTACTTTATCTATTATTTTATTAACCTCCTCCTTTAATAGTTCCTATAGTAGGTAATTAGTAGTAGAAAGCTTTCTACTAAAGGTAATAAGGAGATAGTATATTATACTAATATTAATCTCTTTTCCTATCTAATAAAGTATTGCCCGCCTTATAATATAACTAAGAGCCTAAGAGGTAGTCTATTACTTACTAAGTAGGTCTAGCTAAAATAAGTAGCTCTAGACTTAATTATAGTAATAGTTATATATCTCCTTATTAATTTATCCCTATATAGTAAGGTAGAAAGGACGAATAAGCTAGATATACTAGACTAAAAGGCTACCCACTTTATAAGGAAAAAAGTAGTAGATAGTCTTTATAGACTTATCTCTATTATAGCCCTTATAGTATTAAGGAATAATAGTAATAAAACTATTATAGAGGAATATATTCTAGATACTAGTTATATAACTATTTTTAAGTTATAAGCTTAATACCTTAGTACTATAGCCAGACTAGCCACTTATAAAGTATATAAGATCTAAGAGTATACTAAGGAATTCTTAAATAAGGTTATAGTACTACTATACCTAAATATAATCTTTAATACTAGTAAGTAAATAACCTTTAGAGCCCTTTATATTAAATAACTATAAAAGCTATTAGATAATAAAACTAATACTATACTTAAGTTATAGGTTATCTATATTAAAGATACTAAAGCTAGGGGTTATATTTTTTAGATTTTCTCTTAGCGTATCCTATAGAATAGAGGGTAGCCCTACCTATATCTATATAAATACTAGCTAATAGAGGAGGATAAATACCTCCTTAAATAGGTTACTTACTATAGAAGAGAATAAAGTAAGGTCTATTCTAATTCTATAAATAGTTATACTATCCCTATTCTAGTAGATAAAGGTATCTAAGTTCTCCCTATACTAAAAGGTACTAAGGAAGTATACTATATTAATAAACTAATTTATAGAGGTAGAGTATTCTATAATAAGGTAGTTATATACCTATATTTTAAATATATTATATAGCTCTCTATTCTAATCCTCTACCTTATAGTTATTTAGCTTAGTAATAAAAAAGCTAGCCTCCTTTTAAAAAACTAGTAAATTAGAATTAAAATAACCTAGAGCCTCTATAGGTACTATATAGAGAAGTATATCTTAGAGATACTATAGACTAGTAAACCTATATATCTTTTTAAGGGCTAATATATTAGTAATAAAGTTATAAGCCTCTTAAAATCTATTACCTTAGGGGGAGAGACTAAGAAAGGCCACTAGAATAATAAAAACAAATTTAAACTAAATAAACTAGCTAGTTTATTCTAATAAGAAGAGCTAGAAAGTATAATAATATCCTTTAAATAGGTTTAAATATATATAGTTATAGTACTCTTTAATAGTAGGGGGAACTTCTATTATATCTAGATAGGTTATAACCTACTTTTAAGCTAGTTACTAATATTTTTATAGATAAAGGGTCTTAGGTTATATAGCCTCAGGAGATAAAATATAAAAGAAAAAGAGGAAAATCTTCTAGAGAGGGTTAGTATAGCGAAGAGTAGAGTTTTAATAAAATTTAATAGGGACTATAGGAATATTATATTTATACTCCTATATTACTTAGATTTATATAAAGCGGGAGGTTTTTATTACTATATTTTACTATATACGAGCTATACTCTTTATAGTAGTATATAGGTAAAAGAGCTTAGATTTAAGTTTAATTTTAGGTATAGTAATAAACGCTAGGTACGCTTACTATATAGTAATACTAGTAAAGACTTTTAAAAATCTAGTATATACTATCTATAGGTTTATAGATATAAAAAATATACTAGGTATAGATTATAACTATTATTCCTATATATACTATACCTATACTAAAGTATATTATAGCTAGAACTTTAAAAAAGAGACTATACTATAATTTAGTTATATAGTAGGAGTAATAGGCTTAGCTAGAGATAATATAGATTAAGAGTAATAAGAATTAGAATATAAATTAATTAGAGATATAAGGGTACTATATAGTTTAGATAGGGTTTCTATAATACTAGTAGAAGATACCTTAAATTAGTAGGTTATACTAAGGTAGGTAAATAGAGATAGGATAGAAGAAAAGAACTATTAGCTTATAACTATACTAATATAATTAGAGTACTAGAGATAGTACTTAATTATACTATTATAGGAATGGCTATAGATTATATAACTATTATATAGGTAGGTAAATATATTATACTTTATAGTAGCTCTAGTAATAATTAAGCTATATATATTATAGTAATAGCTATTACTATATACTAGTAGACTAGAATAGAATATCTTAGCCTTAGTAGGGATAATAAAGTCCTTATAGTTCTATAGAAGAGGATAGTTATTAGATAGGTTATTAACTAACTCTTAGATTTTATATCTTTATTTAGGTATAGTAGTATTATAGTACTCTCTACTAAAATAAGAGAATACCTTACTAGAAAGGAGAGTATAGTAATATAATATATAGAATATAAAGTTATAAGCTTTATTAAAATAAATAAATATTACTTAGGCTATAGTAGATAGGGGAGGTAGCCTTAATTTTAGCCCTAATCTAGGTTAAAATTAGTAGGCTACTAAGGTAGAGGGAATATATAGCACTATTTAATTTTAGCTATAGTCTAGACTAAAATTAGATAGCTACTAAGCTAGACTAGAAAAATATTATATATTAGCGTATAATAAGGATAATATAGCTACTAGTATTAGATAATAAATATACTAGTAATAATAGTATATATACTATTAGGTATTTATAAAGAAAAGGAACTAATTAAGAGTAATTTACTAGATATACTATAGTATATATATAAAGTTGCACGTTCTAGGGGCCCTATATATAGAGAAGTATATAATAAGGATAGCTCTATTAGTAATATCTTTATAGCGCCTATACTAGAGGATATAGTATAATAGGTATATTAATATACTTTAAAAAAGAATATTACCTAGTTTATTATATAAGAGTATAAGAGTTAAATAGTAGAGGATAAAGAGGCTAATATTAGGAAAGTATATAAAAGCGCTAGTAGGGTTAGTACTAAAAAGAGGTATACTAAGAGATAGAATAATAAAGAGGAGGACTAAGGTATAAAAAAGAGAAGGAAAAAGTAGCTAAAAAAAGCTAGTATAAGAGAGGTAAATAAGAAACTAAAGTAGAAGTTAAAAGAGGTAATAGTATAAAAGGTAGTAAGTATATAAAACTTATCTACTATAATAGCTAAAAATATTATAATAAGTAAAGAGGAGTAGAGGTATAGAAAGTTTACCTAGGGTTTACTAGGAGTAGGTATAAATATAATAGGTAATATAATTAGTAGGGCTATAGTAGTTAAAATAATAGACTATTTATAGGATTAGAAAATAGTACTATAAATATAGAGAATATAGTATAAGGAGGAAAAGAGGTTTTTTACTAATATAGGAAATAGAGTAAGTAAACTTATAGTAAAGGAAGGTACGTTATCTAGAGGAAATAGAGGAAGTAATATAAATTAAAGATAAGACTAGCTAGTATTATTATAGTATTTAAGAGGTATATATATAGAGTCTAGCCTTATAAAGGGGGATATAGTAAGGTTTATATTACTATATATAATAGTAAAGTAGGGCTAGGCTATTAGAATTATTAGAGAGATAAGGTAGTAATAGATATAGGCAGTAATTTAGATAGAATTTAAAGTAGTAAAAATAATAATATAGGAGCAAAAAGCACTATCTAGTAGATAAGGAAGAGGCTATATAACTATAGTAAAAAAATACTTATTTAGAGTTTTATATTATATAGTAGAAGGGGAAAAAGCTATAGAGTATATAAACCTATCTATATAGAAAGAGTTTAGAAAATAACTAGAGATAGAAAAGAGGTAGTATATACTAAGGGTAAAGTTTAGAATTAAAATATTTATAATCTTACCTTAGAATACTATCTTAAATATATATATTAAAAGAGGTATAATTATAGTATAGTTTAGCTTCTAGATAGATATAGTTATAAAGTATAATAAGGAGGTATTTAAGAGTTCTATAGTAATTAAGGATATATATATTACCTATATAATAGATAGACTACCTCCTAAAAAATTATTACTAGAGAAACTATTAGATAGTAACTTAGCAAGATATAACTTAGTAAGAGGTCTATAGTTAGTATATTATACTATTAAAGAGGAAAGTTTTAGTAATATTAGTATATAAAAGGATATACCTTATAATAGAGGTTAATAGGAAAGTTTAAATATATATAAAGAATCGTGCTAAGGGGGGCTATAGAAAAGTTATAAACTTTTATAACTACCCCTATTATAGTTCCTAGATACTAGGTATTAGTTAATAGGATAATTAGTATTAGTTAATAGGATACCAGGTATTAGTTAATAGAATATTAGGTATTACTACTTCGTGTATATATTACTTTTTATAGGATATATAGTATATATCCTATAACCTAATATACTTAAAGTCTAGTCTATAATAAGGACTATAATTACTTATATTTTTAGTAAGTATTTAAGAAACTTATAGATAAGTTAAATATTATTAAGCTTATTCTAGTTAATATTATTAGGGATAGTATTATAACCTATATTTAATACCTTTTTAAATAATTACTAAATATAATTACTATATCCTTTTAAACTACCCTTAAAGAGTATATTATACTTTTTAAAAAGGGAAAACTAGTTATAAAACTAGAATTTATAGTCTAGATTATATTTTAGATTAAAGTAATTATTATTATATTTATATATAGAGTCCTTAGATTATTTCTCTATATTAACTTTAATATATAGGTACCTAAGAAAAGGGTAAAACTTAATAATCTAAATAGTTTTTTAAGTATAGGTATTAACTATAGAAATATTTTAACTACTAGAGCTTTTATATATTATAAATATATATTTAAACTAGTATATAAACTAATTATTATAGATATATTTATCTAATAATATAAATACTTACTTAATAGTATAATAATACTTTAATAAAATAAACTAGCTAATAGTATTTCTAAATTTAGAGATAATAGTACTATTAAAATTATATTTAAGTATAAAATATATTATAGTTAATTATATAAACTTTCCTTAAGTAATCTATTTATTATAAATAGGGCTTAGAGTATTTATTATAAACTCTATTTAATTACTATATAAAAATCTAAAATATATACTATATATTATTAGTATATATTAGGGAGAAATATAGAAAAGTTTTTTAATCTCTTTATAGGGGAACTTATTTAGAATCCTCCTTATTAAATAGGTAGGAGTTATTATAACCTAGATAAAACCCTATAATATAGCTAGTCTTAGCTAATTTTTTATAGTATTTATCCTTCTACTTAGTAAACTTATTAAGGAAGTTTAAATTTTTTAATAGTTTTAAGTAATTTCTAATATCTTTTATACCCCTAGATATAGAATAGTTTAATAATAAAAATAATTTATATAAATATAATTATAAAATAGTTCTTTATATAGAGTTTTAATTTTATAAAAAGTCTTATATTTTATTATAAAATACTAGCCTAAACTTATAATTAAAAGTATAAATATACTTATTTAGGGGTTTAGTTAATAGGAAATTAGGCTATATTTTATAGTTCTAAAAATTAAACTTATCTAGCTTAAAGCTATTTTTCTTAGTAAATAATTTAATATTCTCCTTAATATAGGACTAGAAAATATAGGGGCTAGTAAACTTAGCTATATAATTATAAAAGGCTATAAAAATAGTATACTAATTATAAAAATTTTTATAGTTTTAAATACTTAAATTAGTATTAGAGAAACTAGTAATTATTTTAAAACTAGATATAGCTAATAACTTATTAAAGGAAATTATAAAAATAGTAAAGTAAATTAATATCTATATAAGTTTAGTTACTATTTAATAATAAAGTCTAGCTAAGATAAAATAAAAAAAAAGTCTAGATTTATTTCTAAACTATTTATAATTCGAGTTTATAGTAGACTAGATAGATTACTTTTTATAAATATTAATAAGTTTTAGATTAAGGTAGTATTTATAATCTAGTATAATTTATAATAAGTTAGTAGAGTAGAATAAAATATAACTAGGGGGTTTATAAAAAACTTTTCTATAAATTTACTAGAAATATACTTTAAATATAATTACCCCTATTTAGATAGTTTTATTTAATTTAATTATATTAGTAATAATTCTATTTTTAATAAATATTACTTTATTAATACTAGCTAGTATATTAGTTATTTATTTTATAGTAACTATTTACTATTATTTAAAAAAAAATATTATATATAGTATTAACTTATACTTTATATTAGTAATATATATAAAGGTATAAATCTTTTTAAAATATATTAAAATAAATATATTATTATTACTACCTATTTTAAAAATTTCTATACTATAGTTATTAGCTTACTTAGTAAAAAAAGATACTATATTAGCTATTTTATTTTATTTACTCTTTTATAGTATATTATAGTTATTCTTTATTATAGTATTTTTAGTATTCCTATAAACTATTTTTACTTTTTTTTTAGTAATTACTTTTAGTATATAGAATACTAATATACTATTCTCTACTATAGACTAGAAAACTAGTAGAATAATTTTTAAATACTTCTAATAAAAATTATTAGCTATATAGATAATTAAATTCTTAGTATAATTAGAGTCTATAATAGTTTTAATATTATATAAATAGTATTTTATATATTTCTAAAGTATATTAATAAAAATTCTATATAACTAGTACTTAATAGTATCTATATTTATTATATAAATTATTATTAGATATAAATATATAAACTTTTTTAGCCAAGTCTTAATAGCTAGATTTTATAGAGTATAAGTATTCTATTTTTTAATATTAGTTAGAAAAAATATAAAAACTTTTTTATTTAATATCCTTTAAATATATTATAGCTCTATTATATTAGGGGTAGTATTATTATAAATAAATAAATTCTCTTCTAGCTTAGAAATTAGATTAGAGTTACTAACCTTTAACTATTTTATAGCTAGATAAAAAGGTATACCTTAAAAGCTAATATTATTAACTATCTTTTATATAGTTTATATATTTATTTTTCTATTTTATACTTTAATAATACTAAATTATATCTATATAATAAGGATTTTTATATAATCCTTTTAGATTAATATTACTAAATTCTTAAGGATATATACCTTATTAAGGGGTTAGTTTAATTATAAAATAATTTTATAACTAATTTATAGGTATATAAGAGTTATATCTTCTTTTTTAATTTTTACTTAATTAAAGAATAATTATATAGATTAGATAAGAATATACTCTATTTTTTTTATAAAATAGGCCTAATAAAATACTAGACTTTAGAACTATTATATTTTAGATAAAATAGTAAATAATAGGACCTTATCTATTTTTAAAATACCCTCTTTAACTACTCTATTTAAACTTAATAACTATTTACTAAGTTTAATATACTATATAATTTCTTTATAAATTAAAATAATAAGTAGGTTTATAATATATATTTAAATAAAGGTATTAGAAAATATAGTAAATATTTTATTAGTAAAATCCCTAAAACTAGTAATTTATTTTAAAAAAGGTACTAAGTTTAATATATATAGGGTTCTATTTATATAGACTAAAATTATTTTTATTTTATTAATTATTATATTCTTTATATCTCTATTATTACTATAGTTAAATACTTTATTTTTAAAGAAAATAATAAATATATTATCTAGTAGTTAGTTATTAAAAAAATAGTTAGAAAAGTTTTAGAAAGTATTTATATATCTAATTTATATTATAGAAGTAAAAGTATATAAATTTAGTAATTTAATATACTTTTACTTTATAGCTAGATTAGATATAGTAAAACCGGTTTTACTTAAATTTAGTTAAGGTAAGGGAGGCTAGTTAGAGTCTAGATTATATTAGTTTAAAAAACCGAATTTATTAATATACTTCTCTAAATCTAAAATACTAAAAAAAAAAATCTCTATATTAGATAATATATTATAGGTATATAGAAGATATTTAGAAAACTTTTTAATATCTCCCCTTAAACTAGTATAAGAGTATAGTAGTTATAAATATATAAAGATATATAGAAAATTATTTAATATCCCCCCTTAAACTAGTATAAAAGTATAGTAGTTATAAATATATAAAAATATATAGGAAACTTTTTAATATCCCCCCCTATACTAATATAAAAATATAGTAGTAGTAAATATAATAAATATATTAAATTAATATAGTTTTATAGATAGAAAAGGAGAGATAATAAAAAAAAAAAGAGACTATATACTAAATAATATTAGTAAACTAATTTCTATTATAATAGGTTCTAATTTATATTAAATTAGTAATTACTATAAAGATTTATAGAAAAGTTTCTAACTTATTACTTATTTAGTTAAAAATAGTCTATTGGCTAGGGCTATATTATTTAGAAATTTTTAGAAAAGTTTAGTATATTTAGTATTTCTTTTAGTTAAATCTAGCTAGTTATTATACTTATAATACTAAAGGTATTATAGTAGCTAAGAATAATAGAAATAAAAGCTATAGTAGAGATAATAAGAGGGTATTAAAAAATAAAATAAATAAAAATAAAGAGTAAAAAAAATAAAAAGTTTAAATAATATATATTTTATTTAAATATTTTATTTACTTATTTATACTAAGCCTATATTATATAATTAGTATATTACCTAGATAAAAAATTTAAATAAGAGATAATTATACTTTATCTAGAATTAGGTAAGGTATTAACTTATTTATATCTCTTTATAGAAGTATTTCTTATATATTACCTAGTTATTAGCTTAGTAAAATATAGATATATAATATTACTATTTTTTTTATTATATATCTAGTCCTTCTATATTCTAGTTTCTATCTTAGGTATATAGTAGAAGTAATTAATTATATTATTCTAATATAAAATATATTTTTATAATCTAGTTTAGTTTTAAAATAATCCTTCCTATTTTATAGTTATCTCTAAAATTAACTACCTTTATAAAGTATATTCTAAAATTATATAGTAAATTTATATTCTATTTATCTTTTTTTATTTTCTTAATTTTATTAATTTATTTAGAGCGTGTAGCTTTATATTTATTCTAAAGAATGGCCTAAATATTATAAATTATATATTTATTAATATAGAGATTTTATTAGACTAGAGTAGTCTTTATTTTATTTATTTCTAGAAATATCTACTTTAGATAGTAGTTAGTAAGTATTAAATAGAACTAATAATTACTCTTTATCTATTTATTATTTATAGTATACTAATAGGTTATAATAGTATCTCTAATATACTTAACTTAACTATTATTAGTATTAGTATACTAATCCTATCTATATTTAAATAGGTTTTCTTTAATAAAGTAGGTAATATAATATAGCCTCTAGTAGGCTATATAAATAGATAATTTATTATAAAATAATTTAGTATATAGCTTACTAGTATTATTAGTATTCTATATAAAGAAGTTAAGTTCTTTTTTTTATTTAGTAGAGGTAAAAGGTATATATAATAGGGAGCTCGTTATTTATAAATTAGAATAGTATACTAGGGCTATATAAATATAAATTTATTTTAGAAAAAGGATTATTTTATAAATATTATTATATTTCTATAAATATAGCTATAGAGTATTAGAATATATAAAAATAATAGGCCCTAGTATATTAGTATTAGTATTAATACTACTAATAATTATCTCTTTAACTAGAGAGTTTATAGTATTTAAATAGAACTAGTTTATATAAAAGGGTAGAATCTTAATATATAAATATTATAAAGTTATTTAAAAGGGATATATATTATTTTTAAGGTATTACTATCTAGAAAGCTATTAATAATAATATAATAGTAGATTTTATTTAGGAACTAGAATTATATATAGATAAGAATAGGTATTTTTATTATATTACTAGCCTTATTAAAATATATATTAGAAATAATATTTACTAATACTAGTCTAGTAAAATTAAATTTATTATTTTAACTAATTTATTTATTTATCTAAATAAGGCTATAGAAGTTTACTAGTAATATAAAATATAGTATTATATATATATCTAGTATATCTAGACCTTTTATAAGGGTACTTATAATTATTATAATACCTATCTCTAAGGTCTAGAATTATACTAGACTTATAAATTATTTTTCCTCCTTTATTTTTTTATAGTACTTAGGATAGTTAAACTATAGAGCTAGTATATTTATAGTTATAGTAAAATTAATATAAATAAGGACTTTTTTATATAATTAGAAAATCTCTTTAATATATTTTATTATAACTATTATAGAGTTTATATTTATTATATATAAGGTATAAACCTTATACTAGATTTTAGGCTAAATAATAAACTTTCTAAAGGTTATAATATTAATAAAAAGTTTAAAAAGTTAAAAGACTTAACTCTATTTAATAAGTAGTAGGGTTATAGAAAAAAGTATAAAAGGGATATAATATTTAGTAAATATATAGAGATTATAAAAATAAAAGTAATAGATTATATTTAAAAAAATAATATAGTAGAATTTATCTATTATAATCCTTTCTAATACTTTTAATACTTTCTACCTAGTAATATAGGTCTAGAAGGAATTATTTAAAATATTTTTAGGGGTTATTAGAATAATAGATACTTATTTATTATATACTCTTTACTACTATATAGTAACTCTAATCTATAATTTAGAATAATAATAAAAAAGATTAGAATAGAGTATTACTAGTAGAATAATAATAATAGTCTAATTATAGTCTAGAAAATAGGTAAAAAGAAGAAAAAGGAAACTTTTATTAAATCTAGTACCTATAATATAGATAACTATACTCTCCCCTATTAAAATTATATAGAGAGCTTATTCTTATTATTTTCTAAACTAGATTAATTTTCTAAAATTCTTTTATAATAATTATACTATATTAATATTTAGATAATTAGAATAGATAGTTTTCTTAGCTTTCTAGAAGACCTCTTTCTCTTAAATTAAAAGGAACTCTAGGGCCTTATACTACTTAGTAGATATTTTAAAATATACCTCTAAATTATTAAACTTATAAATAAAAATTTTTAAAATATCTAGAGTATAGACTATATAGACTATTTCTAGTAAATAATTAATTTATATTTTATAAACTTTTATCTTTATTTTATCTATTATTTTATTAACCTCCTTCTTTAATAGTTTCTATAGTAGGTAATTAGTAGTAGAAAGCTTTCTACTAAAGGTAATAAAGAAATAGTATATTATACTAATATTAATTTCTTTTTCTATTTAATAAAATATTACCTACCTTATAATATAACTAAGAGTCTAAAAGGTAGTCTATTATTTACTAAATAGATTTAGCTAAAATAAATAACTCTAGACTTAATTATAGTAATAATTATATATTTCCTTATTAATTTATCCCTATATAATAAGGTAGAAAGGATAAATAAGCTAGATATACTAGACTAAAAGGCTATCTACTTTATAAAAAAAAAAATAATAAATAGTCTTTATAAACTTATCTCTATTATAGTCCTTATAGTATTAAGGAATAATAATAATAAAACTATTATAGAGGAATATATTCTAAATACTAATTATATAATTATTTTTAAATTATAAACTTAATACCTTAGTACTATAACTAGACTGGCTACTTATAAAGTATATAAGATTTAAGAGTATATTAAGGAATTTTTAAATAAGATTATAATACTACTATACTTAGGTATAGTTTTTAATACTAGTAAGTAAATAACTTTTAGAGTCCTTTATATTAAATAACTATAAAAGCTATTAAATAATAAAATTAATATTATATTTAAGTTATAGATTATTTATATTAAAAATACTAAAGCTAGGGGTTATATTTTTTAGATTTTCTTTTAATATATTCTATAGAATAGAGGGTAGTCCTATTTATATTTATATAAATACTAGCTAGTAGAGAAAAATAGATATTTTTTTAAATAAATTACTTACTATAGAAGAGAATAAAGTAAAATCTATTCTAATTTTATAAATAGTTATACTATCCCTATTCTAGTAAATAAAAGTATCTAAATTCTCCCTATACTAAAAGATACTAAAGAAGTATACTATATTAATAAACTAATTTATAGAGGTAGAATACTTTATAGTAAAGTAGTTATATACTTATATTTTAAATATATTATATAGCTCTCTATTCTAATTCTCTACCTTATAATTATTTAGCTTAGTAATAAAAAAACTAGCCTTCTTTTAAAAAACTAGTAAATTAGAATTAAAATAATCTAGAACCTCTATAAATACTATATAGAGAAGTATATCTTAGAGATATTATAAACTAGTAAACCTATATATTTTTTTAAGAACTAATATATTAGTAGTAAAGTTATAAGCCTTTTAAAATTTATTACCTTAGGGGGAGAGACTAAGGAAGGCTACTAGGGTAATAAAAATAAGTTTAAACTAAATAAACTAGTTAGTTTATTCTAGTAAAAAGAGTTAGAAAGTATAATAATATTCTTTAAATAGGTTTAAATATATATAGTTATAGTATTCTTTAATAATAGGGGGAATTTCTATTATATCTAGGTAAGTTATAATCTATTTTTAAATTAGTTACTAATATTTTTATAGATAAAGGGTCTTAGGTTATATAGCCCTAAAAGATAAAATATAAAAAAAAAAAAGAAAAATCTTCTAAAGAGGGTTAGTATAGTAAAAAGTAAAGTTTTAGTAAAATTTAATAGAAATTATAGAAATATTATATTTATACTTTTATATTACTTAGATTTATATAAAGTAGGAGATTTTTATTACTATATTTTACTATATATAAGCTATACTCTTTATAGTAGTATATAGATAAAAGAGCTTAGATTTAAGTTTAATTTTAGATATAATAATAAATACTAAATATACTTACTATATAATAATACTAGTAAAAATCTTTAAAAATCTAATATATACTATCTATAGGTTTATAAATATAAAAGGTATACTAAATATAAATTATAACTATTATTTCTATATATATTATATCTATACTAAAGTATATTATAACTAAAACTTTAGAAAAAAGGCTATACTATAATTTAATTATATAGTAGAAGTAATAGACTTAGCTAGAAATAATATAAATTAAGAGTAATAAAAATTAGAATATAAATTAATTAAAAATATAGGAGTACTATATAGCTTAAATAGGGTTTCTATAATACTAGTAAAAGGTATCTTAAATTAGTAGGTTATATTAAAGTAGGTAAATAGGGGTAGAATAGAAGGAAAGAATTATTAACTTATAATTATTCTAATATAATTAGAATATTAAAAATAGTACTTAATTATACTATTATAAAAATAGTTATAGATTATATAACTATTATATAAATAGGTAAATATATTATATTTTATAATAGCTCTAGTAATAATTAAGTTATATATATTATAGTAATAGTTATTACTATATACTAGTAGACTAGAATAGAATATCTTAGTCTTAGTAAAGATAATAAAGTTTTTATAATTCTATAGAAGAGAATAATTATTAGATAGATTATTAATTAACTCTTAGATTTTATATCTTTATTTAGGTATAGTAGTATTATAGTACTCTCTATTAAAATAAAAAAATATCTTACTAAAAAGAAGAGTATAGTAATATAATATATAGAATATAAAATTATAAGTTTTATTAAAATAGATAAATATTACTTAGGCTATAATAAATAGGAAAGGTAGCCTTAATTTTAGCCCTAATCTAGATTAAAATTAGTAGGCTACTAAAGTAGAGGAAATATATAGTATTATTTAATTTTAGTTATAGTCTAGACTAAAATTAGATAGTTACTAAGCTAGACTAGAAAAATATTATATATTAATATATAATAAGGATAATATAGCTACTAGTATTAAATAATAAATATACTAGTAATAATAATATATATACTATTAGGTATTCGCGAAGAAAAGAAACTAATTAAGAGTAATTTACTAGATATATTATAGTATATATATAAAACTATATATTCTAAGGGCCCTATATATAAGGAAATATATAATAAAAATAATTTTATTAGTAATATCTTTATAGTATCTATACTAGAGAATATAATATAATAAATATATTAATATACTTTAAAAAAAAATATTATCTAATTTATTATATAAGAGTATAAGAGTTAGATAGTAGAAAATAAAAAAACTAATATTAGAGAAGTATATAAAAGCACTAGTAGGGTTAATACTAAAAAAAGGTATACTAAAAGATAAAATAATAAAGAGGAGAACTAAAATATAAAAAAAAAAAAAAAAAAGTAACTAAGGAAAGCTAGTATAAAAAAAATAAATAAGAGACTAAAATAGAAGTTAAAAAAGATAATAATATAAGAGGTAGTAAATATATAAAATTTATTTATTATAATAGCTAAAAATATTATAATAAGTAAAGAGAAATAAAGATATAAAAAGTTTATTTAGAATTTACTAAAAATAGGTATAGATATAATAGATAGTATAATTAATAGGGCTATAATAATTAGAGTAGTAAACTATTTATAGAATTAGAAAATAGTACTATAGATATAGAGAATATAATATAAAAAGGAAAAAAAGTTTTTTACTAATATAGAAAATAGAATAAGTAAACTTATAGTAAAGAAAAATATATTATTTAAAGAAAATAGAGAAAGTAATATAAATTAAAAATAAAACTAACTAATATTATTATAATATTTAAAAGATATATATATAGAGTCTAGTTTTATAGGGGAGAATATAATAAGGTTTATATTACTATATATAATAATAAAGTAGAACTAGACTATTAGAATTATTAAAGAGATAAAGTAGTAATAGATATAAATAGTAATTTAAATAGAATTTAAAATAGTAGAAATAATAGTATAGAAGTAAAAAGTACTATTTAGTAAATAAGAAAAAGACTATATAACTATAATAAAGGAATACTTATTTAGAGTTTTATATTATATAGTAGAAGGGGAAGAAATTATAAAGTATATAAACCTATCTATATAAAAAGAGTTTAAAAAATAACTAGAAATAAAAAAAAAATAATATATACTAAAAATAAAGTTTAGAATTAAAATATTTATAATCTTATTTTAGAATACTATCTTAAATATATATATTAAAAGAGGTATAACTATAATATAATTTAGCTTTTAAATAGATATAATTATAAAATATAATAAAGAGGTATTTAAGAGTTTTATAGTAATTAAGAATATATATATTACCTATATAATAAATAGACTATCTCCTAAAAAATTATTACTAAAGGAACTATTAAATAGTAACTTAGTAAAATATAATTTAATAAAAGGTCTATAGCTAGTATATTATATTATTAAAGAGGAAAGTTTTAGTAATATTAGTATATAAGAGGATATACCTTATAATAGGGGTTAATAGAAAAATTTAGATATATATAAAGGATTATACTAAAAAGGGCTATAGGAAAATTAAACTTTTATAACTACCCCTATTATAGTTTCTAGATACTAGGTATTAGTTAATAAAATAATTAGTATTAGTTAATAAAATAATTAATATTAGTTAATAAAATAATTAGTATTAGTTAATAGAATAATTAGTATTAGTTAATAGAATA
>MU001517.1:25534-134392 GCA_010093485.1 Karstenula rhodostoma CBS 690.94
ATATTAAGTATTAGTTAATAGGATAATTAGTATTAGTTAATAGATAGAATAATTAGTATTAGTTAATAGAATACTAGATATTAGTTAATAGGATATTAGGTATTAGTTAATAGAATATTAAATATTAGTTAATAGGATATTAAATATTACTATTTTATATATATACTACTTTTTATAGAATATATAGTATATATTCTATAATCTAATATACTTAGAGTTTCTATAAATATTATATAGAGAAATATATCTTAGAGATATTATAAACTAGTAAATTTATATATTTTTTTAAGGGCTAATATATTAGTAGTAAAGTTATAAGCCTTTTAAAATCTATTATTTTAGAGGGAGAGACTAAGAAAGGCTATTAGGGTAATAAAAATAAGTTTAAACTAAATAAACTAATTAGTTTATTCTAGTAAAAAGAGTTAGAAAGTATAATAATATTTTTTAAATAGGTTTAAATATATATAGTTATAATACTTTTTAATAATAAAGGGAATTTTTATTATATCTAAATAGGTTATAACTTACTTTTAAATTAATTACTAATATTTTTATAAATAAAGAGTCTTAGGTTATATAGCCCTAGAAGATAAAGTATAAAAAAAAAAAAAGAAAATTTTCTAAAAAGGGTTAGTATAGTAAAGAGTAGAGTTTTAATAAAATTTAATAAAAATTATAAAAATATTATATTTATACTTCTATATTACTTAAATTTATATAAAATAAAAGGTTTTTATTATTATATTTTATTATATATAAGCTATACTCTTTATAATAATATATAGATAAAAGAGTTTAAATTTAAATTTAGTTTTAAATATAGTAATAAATACTAAATATACTTACTATATAATAATACTAATAAAAATCTTTAAAAATCTAGTATATATTATTTATAAATTTATAAATATAGAAGATATACTAAATATAAATTATAACTATTATTTCTATATATATTATACCTATACTAAAATATATTATAGCTAGAATTTTAAAGAAAAGGCTATATTATAATTTAGTTATATAGTAGAAATAATAGGTTTAGCTAGAAATAATATAGATTAAGAGTAATAAAAATTAAAATATAAATTAATTAAAAATATAGAAATACTATATAGTTTAGGTAGAATTTCTATAATATTAGTAGAAAATATTTTAAATTAGTAGGTTATACTAAAATAAGTAAATAGGGGTAGAATAAAAGGAAAGAACTATTAGCTTATAATTATTTTAATATAATTAGAGTATTAGAAATTATATTTAGTTATACTATTATAGGAATAACTATAAATTATATAATTATTATATAGATAGGTAAATATATTATACTTTATAGTAATTCTAGTAATAATTAAATTATATATATTATAATAATAACTATTACTATATACTAATAAACTAGAATAGAGTATTTTAGCCTTAGTAGAGATAATAAAGTCCTTATAATTCTATAAAAAAAAATAATTATTAGATAAATTATTAATTAATTTTTAAATTTTATATTTTTATTTAGGTATAATAGTATTATAGTACTCTCTACTAAAATAAAAAAATACCTTACTAAAAAGAAGAGTATAGTAATATAATATATAGAATATAAAATTATAAACTTTATTAAAATAAATAAATATTATTTAGACTATAATAAATAGGGGAGATAGCCTTAATTTTAGCCTTAATCTAGGTTAAAATTAGTAGGCTACTAAAGTAGAGGGAATATATAGTACTATTTAATTTTAACTATAGTCTAGACTAAAATTAAATAGCTATTAAGCTAGACTAGAAAAATATTATATATTAATATATAATAAAAGTAATATAGTTACTAGTATTAAATAATAAATATACTAGTAATAATAGTATATATACTATTAGATATTTATAAAGAAAAGAAATTAATTAAAAGTAATTTACTAAATATATTATAGTATATATATAAAGTTATATATTCTAGGGATTCTATATATAGGGAAATATATAATAAAAATAATTTTATTAGTAATATTTTTATAGTATCTATATTAGAGGATATAGTATAATAGATATATTAATATATTTTAAAAAAGAATATTATCTAATTTATTATATAAAAGTATAAGAATTAGATAATAGAAAATAAAAAAACTAATATTAGAAAAGTATATAAAAGTACTAGTAGGGTTAATATTAAAAAGAGGTATACTAAAAAATAGAATAATAAAAAGGAGAACTAAAATATAAAAAAGAAAAAAAAAAAGTAATTAAAAAAAACTAGTATAAAAAAGATAAATAAAAAACTAAAATAAAAATTAAAAAAAATAATAATATAAAAAGTAGTAAGTATATAAGATTTATTTACTATAATAACTAAAAATATTATAATAAGTAAAAAGGAGTAGAGGTATAAAAAGTTTATTTAAAATTTATTAGAAGTAGATATAGATATAATAGATAGTATAATTAGTAGAATTATAATAATTAGAATAGTAAACTATTTATAAAATTAGAAAATAGTATTATAGGTATAGAGAGTATAATATAAGGAAAAAAAGAAATTTTTTATTAATATAGAAAATAGAGTAAATAAACTTATAGTAAAGAAAAGTATATTATTTAAAAAAAATAAAGAAAGTAATATAAATTAAAAATAAGACTAACTAATATTATTATAGTATTTAAAAAGTATATATATAAAATCTAGTCTTATAAAAGGGAATATAGTAAGGTTTATATTATTATATATAATAATAAAGTAGGGCTAGGCTATTAGAATTATTAGAAAGATAAGATAATAATAAATATAGATAATAATTTAAATAAAATTTAAAATAGTAGAAATAATAATATAGAAGTAAAAAGTACTATTTAGTAAATAAAAAAAAGACTATATAATTATAGTAAAAGAATATTTATTTAGAGTTTTATATTATATAGTAAAAGGGGAAGAAACTATAAAATATATAGACCTATTTATATAAAAAAAGTTTAGAAAATAATTAAAAATAGAAAAGAGGTAGTATATACTAAGGGTAAAATTTAAAATTAAAATATTTATAATTTTATTTTAGAATACTATTTTAAATATATATATTAAAAGAGGTATAATTATAATATAATTTAGCTTCTAAATAAATATAGTTATAAAATATAATAAAAAGGTATTTAAAAATTTTATAATAATTAAGAATATATATATTATCTATATAATAAATAAATTATTTTTTAAAAGATTATTACTAGAAAAACTATTAAATAGTAACTTAGTAAGATATAACTTAATAAGAGGTCTATAGTTAATATATTATACTATTAAAAAGGAAAATTTTAATAATATTAGTATATAGAAGAATATACCTTATAATAGGGGTTAATAGAAAAGTTTAAATATATATAAAAAATTATACTAAAGGGAACTATAGAAAAGTTAAACTTTTATAACTACCCCTATTATAGTTTCTAAATACTAGATATTAATTAATAAAATAATTAGTATTAGTTAATAGAATAATTAGTATTAGTTAATAAAATAATTAGTATTAGTTAATAAAAGATTAAGTATTAGTTAATAAAATAATTAGTATTAATTAATAGAATATTAAGTATTAATTAATAGAATAATTAGTATTAGTTAATAGAATAATTAGTATTAGTTAATAGAATAATTAATATTAGTTAATAGAATATTAAGTATTAGTTAATAGAATAATTAGTATTAATTAATAGATAAAATAATTAGTATTAGTTAATAGAATACTAGATATTAGTTAATAAAATATTAGATATTACTATTTTATATATATATTATTTTTTATAAAATATATAATATATATCCTATAATTTAATATATTTAAATTACCTATAGATAGAATTCTTTAAAGTTTAAAAAATAAAGGGACTAGTTATAATTAAGCTATTTTTATTAATAAATATAAAAATATATTTTATTTTTTATAAATTACTATTAGAACTAGTATCTTTAAATACTCTAATTAAGATTTAACTAGAGCTAGAAGATAATAAGTATAAAGTTAAAATAATTAAAAATCTATAAATAATTAAGAGTTAGTAAAAATATCTAGTTAAGTAAAAAGAATAGCTAGAATAATATAATACTTAAAAACTAAAAAAAAATCTTATAAATTATAAAAAACTACTAGAGAATTTCTACTAGTTAATAGTAAAAAATTAACCTTAAGGGGATTAATTAATAAGAATACTAGTCTAAAATTAAAAAAAAAATTAAAAAAAGTAAAAAAATTAATAATAGAAGAATTAGCCTATAATTAGTCTAGATTAGTTAAAAGTCTATATAATAGTAATATAAAAGTAATATTAATATTTATATTTTTTAAAATTTTTTCTTTTAAATAATCTAGTATACTAAGTATATAAGTATTATAAATTATAAATAATTATTTTTATTTTTTTATTTTTATAATTTCTACTCTTAGATAAGTAATTTTAGTTTTAATATAAAAAAGGATAAAATACTTTTTATACTTTTTAAATTAAATCTATTTTTATTTTTTTTTAAAAATTTAAAAATTATACTTTATATAAATAGTAATATATATAGTATACTTTTTAGTTAAAATATTTATAAAATATTTTAGAATCTTTTTCTCTATATAATAAGTATATTTTATTAATATTACTAAATTATAATAATAAATTTTATTAGTATAAATATAATAATAATTAGTTAATAATTATTTTAGTACTTTAGATATAGTTAGAGAGGCTTAAAAAATCTAGAAAAGAATATAATATTATATTTAGAGGTATAAAAAAATAAATTTTTATACCTCTAAACTATACTATAATAATAAATTATAAGGTAATAATAAAATATTAGAATAATAATTTTAAAAGGGAAAATAATATTATAATTATAGTAGAACTAAACTAGAAAAAAGGAAAAAATTATATATAAAATATTAGTAATAAAAATAAGACTAATAGATATTTATATATAAACCTATAAAATAGTTTATATTATAAATTATATAATTATAATTTTACTAAAAATACGAGATTCTAGAAATACTAGATTTTAGTAAAAGTAAAATAGATATTTCTATTAAGAGGATAGAATTTATAAAAATAAACTAGAGAATTCTAAAATAATAAAAATTAAAATAACTAATATATAATTTAAAAAAATTTCTATATAATTTTTATTTTTTATAATTAACTTTTATATTTAAATTAAAGTACTTTATTTATATATAAATACTTAGTTTTTTTTTAATATTATTATATTATATTTTATTATAATATAGAATTATTAATTAATTTAGTACTTACCTCTATTATATTTTATTCCTCGAATAATTCTTAAGGTACGAATCTAAATTAAATATATAGAAAACCCCTTATAATATAAAGTCTTATATAAATATTTAAATATATTCTATATAATATATCTTAATAATATATTTATTTACTCTACTAGAATACTAAAAGAATATATAGAATATATAAAGAAAATATTTAAAAAAATAAAAAAATATTAATTACTTTTTTATCTAGATAAATATAAGTTTTATATTATTAAAATAAAATATTTAGAATTTATTATTTTAAGGGAAGGTATATTAATAGATCTAAAAAAGGTTACTATTATATAGAAATAGCTAGTTTCTAAGTTAATAAAGAATATTTAGTTTTTTCTAAAATTTACTAATTTCTATTAAAAATTTATAAGAGACTATTCTAAAACTATTATATTACTAATAGATTTTATAAAAAAAAAAAATAATAAAATTATATAACTAATTTAAAAAAAACTATTAAATATATTTAGAAAATTATAAATAATATTTCTAATAGTCCTATTTTTATAAATATTTAATCTATAAAAACTAGCTAGAATTAAAATAAATATATTTAATTATATATTAAAAGTAATTCTTTTATAACTAAATAAAAATAGAAAATAGAAATTAATATTCTACTATTTATAAAAATTTTTAGAAGTAAAACTTAACTATAATATTTATAATAAAGAACTATTAATAATAGTAAATACTTTTAAATAATAGAAAATATAACTTATAAAAATTTATTTTAAAATAGAAATATAAATAGACTACTAGAATTTTATTAACTTTATATTAACTAAGAAGTTTAATTAATAATAAATATAATAGATAGAATTTTTAGTAAATTTTAATTTTATAATTTACTATTAATCTAGAATTTTTAATAATATAGTAGACGTCTTAAGTAGATAATTAAATTTAATTTAAAATAAAGTTAAACTATATAATATAATACTATATAAATATAAAAATAATATACTTAAATATAACTAACTAAAAATTAGAATATAAATAATTAATTTAAAGTATATAAAACTAGAAATATAAAACTTTTAAAATTATTAAAAATTTAATTAAAACTAGAAAGAGAAATATAACCTCTTTAAGTATAGTTTTAATAAAATTAAATAAAATTACTAATAATAGATTATTATTAATAATAAATATATATTTAATCTAATTAGAAAACTATATAAATTAGAAAAATAAAAATATTTAAATATTAAAAAAATAATATATTATATTATAAATAAATATACTATTTCTAAGTTTAAATAATTAATTATAATTAAAAGGGAAATAATAATAAAAAGATTAAGTTATTAAGTATATAGATAAAAATATTAATAAAAAGGTATTTCCCCTAGCTAATAGTTTAAAAATAAGTATATTTAAAAAAAAATTATAAAAAAAAATAAAAATTAGAATAGAATTTAAACTAGAGTTATTATATAGTTTAGTATTTTAGAATTTAATAATTAGAGGCTTAGTAATTAGAGGTTTAGTAATTTAAGGCTTAGTATAGATTTTAATTTTCTAGTATTAATTAACTATAGTTATAACTTTCTTCTATTAAGGTTAAAACTAAATATTATAATATAGTAATCTTATAATACCTTATTATTTCTTTTTAAATTTAAATTTAAACTTAAACTTAAATATTATAATATATAATATAACTCTAGATTTTAGCTATTTACTATATAAAGATATACTATTTCCCTAGATAATAAAAATAATTAATAAGTATATAGAAATATCTATAGTATTACTCTATATTATTATTAATTAGAATTACTAGAAAAATATAACTATAAAACCTTATTTAACTATTTACTAAAATATTAAAATATTTACTAAAGTTATTAAGTTTAAAAATAAAACTATAAAATAGTTATTATAAATTTAAAACTTTATTAATATCTACTATAAAATAAAATACTTTAATTATAAATTTAATTTAGAGGTAATATAGTATAATACTATCTATAAGTTTATTTTTATATAAATATAAGTTAATAGATAATAGATTTTAATACTAAGAAAAACTATTCTAGTATATTTACTAGAATAAATTTAAATATATAATAATAGAATTAAAACTACTTAATAATAAATTTTTAAAATCCTATTATTATTCTATTAACTATAAATAACCCTCTATACTCTAAAAAAGAAAAATAAAAATAAAAACTTTATAAATAAATTACTAAGAGAGGAAAGTATTATATAAATATAAAAAATATTTAAAACTATTATAATAATATTAACTAATTTATACTAAGTAATTCTATAGATTATATAGTATAAAGTAGATAGTATTAGTATAAATATAGTAACTTAAATAAATAAAAAAAAAATAAAGGTATATTAGTTTTAAGAATATTTAGAAAATAGATATTATTAGAGGATTAGCTATTATAATTACTTTAAAATTTAACTATAAATAGATAGATAATATCTCTTTAATTATAAATAGTTATAAAAAATATTATAAAAATTAATAATTACTATTTATAAAATAAAAATACTACTATTAATTATAATAGAAATAAATAACTATTTAGTTTATTATAAAAATAAGTTTAAGATATATAAATTTTATAAACTTCTATAATTATTATCTATAATAAAATAATTATAATAAAATATAATAGTAAAATAATTATAATAAAATATAATAATAAATTTTATTATAAAATTTTTAAAATTACTATAACTAGAAATAAAGTATATATATAATATTATTATAATAATAGTATATAGATTTATAAAAATAGTTAAATTTAAATTTATAAAAAAGTCTATAATAGTAAAGAAACTAGTCTATAAAATAAATAATATACTATTTTCTAAGTATAAACTACTAGAGAAATTTATTATAAATAAAAATAAGCTTTTTATTTTAAAGTATTAGAATACTTTTACTATAGCTCTAGAAATAAATTAAAAGTTATTAATAAACTTTTATTTTAAAATAAATAAATAGATAAAATATATAAATTAAATATTTAAATAATATCTATAATTTTATATTAATAAGTAATAAAATAATTAAATAGAATTTTTATTAACTATATAGTTAGTATATAATAATTTAAAGTTAAATATAATAAAATACTTACTTTACTATATAAACTATAGATATAAGTTAGTTATTTATTAAAATTTAAAAAATATAGAAAGTATCTCTACTAGAGTCTAAAATAAAACTTAGAAAATAAAAAAACTTTATAAAATTTTATAAAAAAGAATTACCTATAAAGTCTATATAATATTTAGAAATATAAATAAATAAAAAATTAAGAAACTAATTTTTAAAAAAAGAAATAAAGTTTTCTTATTATAAAAAAAATCTAAAAATAAAATAACTAAGTAAAAAACTAAATTATCTTTAAATAAAACTTTTTAAAATTTAAAAAATAAAAAAACTAGTTATAACTAAACTACTTTTACTAATAAATATAAAGATATATTCTATTTTTTATAAATTACTATTAGAACTAATATCTCTAAATACTCTAATTAAAATCTAGCTAGAGCTAGAAAATAATAAGTATAAAGTTAAAATAATTAAAAATCTATAAATAATTAAGGATTAATAAAGATATCTAGTTAAATAGAAAAAATAATTAAAATAGTATAATATTTAGAAACTAAAAAAAAATTTTATAAATTATAAAAAATTATTAGAGGACTTCTACTAGTTAATAGTAAAGGGTTAACTCTAAAGGAGTTAATTAATAAAAATACTAGTCTAAAATTAAAAAAAAAATTAAAAAAAATAAAAAAATTAATAATAAAAGAATTAGCCTATAACTAGTTTAAATTAATTAAGAGTCTATATAGTAATAATATAAAAGTAATACTAGTATTTATACTTTTTAAAGCCTTTTTTTCTAGATAATCTAGTATATTAAATATATAAATATTATAAATTATAAGTAATTATTTCTATTTTATTATCTCTATAATTTCTATTTTTAAATAAATAATCTTAGCCTTAATATAGAAAAAAATAAAATACTTTTTATACTTTTTAAATTAAATATATTTCTACTTTTTTTTTAGAAATTTAAAAACTATATTTTATATAAATAGTAATATATATAGTATACTTTCTAATTAAAATATTTATAAAATATTTTAGAATTTTCTTTTTTATATAATAAGTATACTTTATTAATATTACTAGACTATAATAATAAATCTTATTAGTATAAATATAGTAATAATTAATTAATAATTATTTTAGTATTTTAAATATAGTTAAAAAGGCTTAGAAAATCTAGAAAAGAATATAATACTATATTTAGAAATATAAAAAAATAAATTTTTATACCTCTAAACTATATTATAATAGTAGGTTATAAAGTAATAATAGGGTATTAGAATAATAACTCTAAAGGGGGGGATAATATTATAATTATAATAGAATTAAATTAGAAAAAAAAAAAAAATTATATATAAAATATTAGTAATAGAAATAAAACTAATAAATATTTATATATAAACTTATAGAATAGTTTATATTATAAGTTATATAACTATAATTCTACTAAAAATATAAAATTTTAGAAATATTAGATTTTAGTAAAAGTAGAATAGATATTTCTATTAAAAAAATAGAATTTATAAAAATAGACTAAGGGATTCTAGAATAATAAAAATTAGAATAACTAATATATAGTTTAAAAGAATTTCTATATAGTTTTTATTTTTTATAGTTAACTTTTATATTTAAATTAAAATACTTTATCTATATATAAGTATTTAGTTTTTTTTTAATATTATTATATTATATTCTATTATAATATAGAATTATTAACTAATTTAATACTTATTTCTATTATATTTTATTTTTTAAATAATCCTTAAGATATAAATCTAGATTAGATATATAGAAAACCCCTTATAATAAAAATATAATATAATAATATTAAAAAAAAACTAAGTATTTATATATATATAAATAGCTTTAATTTAAATATAAAAGTAAATTATTTCTAAATAATATTTTAAATTAACTATAAAAAATAAAAACTATATAAAAATCTTTTTAAATTATATACTAGTTATTTTAATTTTTATAATTCTAGAATTTCCTAGTTTATTTTTATAAATTCTATTCTTTTAGTAAAAGTATTTATTCTATTTCTATTAAAATCTAATACTTCTAGAATTTTATATTTTTAATAGAATTATAATTATATAACTTATAATATAAGCTATTTTATAAATTTATATATAAATATTTATTAATTTTATCTCTATTACTAATATTTTATATATAATTTTTTTCTTTCTTCTAGTTTAGTTTTATTATAATTATAATAACTAAAAGAACTTTTATTTTATTAGAAAATATTAAAAAATACTATAGAAATAAAGAATATAAATAGTATTTTATAAATATAAAATATTTTAAAAGAAATTAAAATAAATAAAGAAGATAGTATAAAACTACTAAAAATATAATTAAAATTAAATATTATAATAATATTATAGTAAAAGAATAAATAAGAAATAAAATTAAATTAAATTAAAAAAAAGATTTTAAGTTTTTAAAATATTAGTTAGTATTAGGCTAGACTAATATCTAAAGAAGGATTATATATTAAGTAAATATTTAGAAATATATAACTAAATTTAGTATTTTATAACTAAAGTAATTATAGATAATATATTAGCTATATTAGTATTTAGAGAAATATTATTATATTATATTTTAAAAACTAATTAGAATATATAAAATATTTTTTTTTAAATAATAAAAAGTCTAAAATCCTTTATTCTAATTAGATAATATATAGTTTTAAGGTTTAACTAGCTATATAGAAATTCTATTATAATAATTTACTTTTTTATTTTATTTATTATAAATAATAAGGTTATTTCTATAAATTTATAAAAAAAATTATAATTATAGCTTTTATATTAAAAAAGTTATAAAAGAAATTAAAAAAAAACTTTTATAGAAAATTTATATATATTTATATATATTTATATATACTTTTACTATATAAATAGTATAGATATAAATATATATAAATACGTATATCTATACTAGATAGAGTGGGAAACTTTTCCTAATATTTATAGTGGTAAGGAAGTTACCCGCTAATTACTACCCTTGCTCTGTGTATCTAAAATCTTTATAACTATCTTCTCTAGTAACAGTTTATTTTCCTTTACCAACCCCTTCAGGCAATCTTCTATATCTATTAACGTCTCGTCGACAAGCTCTTATATACCCTCGCCTATCTTCTTCGTCTTCGTGTCCGCAATATCGATAAGCTACTACTTAAGGCTCTCAACTTCTTCTCGTAGTTCTGCGAGACCTTCCTCTATTATGCTCTTCACATCAATCTTGTAATTCTCAAGATCCTCGTCCAACTGGGCCTCGGTATGGCGGCGCATAGCGATCTCATGGTCTTCAGACTCCTGCTTCATCTTCTCGAGCATTGCTTTTATACGAGGCTTCGCGTCGGCCGAGAGACGCGCAGTGATACGGGTGCCGATAGGGATCGCAGCGTCGTGTTCTAACTCCCGAGTTGGAGAGACAGCGAACAAGTCACTAAGCTTTTTTGGAAGGGCCTGCACAAGATTAATAAGATATAAGACTAGCTTCTTCCGGCACTCACCTTTTCCACAGCCAGTGGGACCATTGTGTTGAGCGCGTTCTCGATCACGTCGTGCACGTGGGCCGGTTTGTACGGAGAAGATGAACGGAGGGGGCTAGGCAACGCTGTGGTGGTGGCTTTTTCGGTGGGCGAGCCTAGCAGAAGGTCGAAAGCTGCCGGAATTGCTGTGTTTATTCGAGTAGGTACGGCAGGTACGGCGCGCTTGCGCTTTAGGGGTAACAGCTCGGGCGACGAACTGCCTCCAGCTGCTCGGTGCAAAAGAGCCTTGGTTAGCGAGATCATAATTATTTAAATGCAGAGACGTACCCTCTCTGTACCGTTTTGCAGACACTTCGCTATATGGAGGCAGTGAGTCGGCCACAACGTCCTCCAAAGGAACAAAGACGGTCCAGTCGGTTTCTCTTGTCAACGCTCCGCGGTAAGGAACGCCGACGAGGCTTTCAGGGCGATTGACCAGGTGGTGGAAGGCGGCGTACTGGTTTACATGGAGGTGTACATGGTCGAACACCAGGCATATGTCGAGCGCGCGTGCAAGGTCCCGAAGTTGGTGCAACTGGGTCTCGTGGCCTGTCTTGGGCGCGATGCAGCCTGTAGAAGGAAGGCAACGAACTGGGCAAGGTTGGCGCAGCGTCAGTTGCAGCGTCTTGAAGGCGGGCGAGCCGCTTCGTGCAAGCCGAGACTGCTGCGCTTGGGACAAGTCTTCCGTCGTAGGGCGAAGGAACGACGTACCAGGTACGAGTTGGTCCGCATCATATATAAGGACGACCTGTTGCTCGTCTGCGAAATCGTGCACATGTGCGCAGAAAGAAAGGAGGATAGATGCTTGGTTATGAGCTTTAGAGAACTTGATTGAGAGGCGACATGGAGATGGCGTTGCAGAATCAGACGAAAACGCCAACGCAGGGACATCCTGCAGTGGAGAGTGATATACCATTGCTAGTCTGTGGACTACTTACCAATCCCCCCTGCGTACAGAAGAAACCCACCCACCCGGGCTTTTGCAGCAGAGAGCAGCCCTGACTCTATTGTCGCGTTGCAGCGGCGCGACCCTCAAGCCCCGACGTAATCCCACCACCCGGCCTATCGAGAGCCGCCCCTCTTGGCACAGATTACCAGCGCGTGGGCAGTAAGGCCGACTAACGCTGTGCGCACTGTGTTAGAGGCCTTGTGCAAGCGCAAGGATGGCGGAGCGAGGGAGGACGAGCGTGCAGAAGACGTGCGGGCGCGGGAGGACGCGCGTGCCGTGTCAGCGGCGGATGCGAAACGAGCGTAGAGGTGTCAGAGTGACGATGTGCAACGAACGTAGATGGAGGATTGCGTAGTAGACGGAATTGTTGGTGGAGTGAGGTGGCTAGAACTCGAAGCAGGCAGCGAGATTGGCGACTCAGAGCAGGCCGAATATATTCCGACGCTGAGGTAAGCAGCAGCGAGCGCCGAACACCAGAACCCAGATCACGATGCGTACCTCCTTTCGTTCAGCCCTCCAAGACAGATGCTTAAATCATGACGATGGCACGAGTATCGTGTGCAGCGTCGGGGTCGCAATGGAAGTCACATCGAACACGACGCCTTTTGCTGCTTGGCTGTGCGCACGCGCCAGCATCAGTATCTGCGATCAGGGACCAGTTCGCAACGCGCCGCGCACCCCTCCGTCTGCAGCAGCACACCATTACCAGGTCGTCATGGTCCGGACGCTCGATGTGAGAAACCCACGAAGCCGGCCGTCCAAGTGACCAGGTCCTCTCAGCCCTGGGGGCTGATGTTTCCCGCATCCTTTCTTCGCGCCTTCGCTCGCGCTTCCTGCCGCGTTTTCTGGAACCGGGCTCCTTGAGTACTGATGCAAACCGTTTCGCAAAATCTAAGGTAAATGCCTCCGTGTGCTTCCAGCTGACATGCCTACGTAGTAGAAGGATGGCCTACGGGGGATTGCGATTGTCCGGGAGAATTTGGGCGTTGTGGAGTGAGGCACGTGGGAAGAGGAGATGGCGGGTAGACAGACGGTGGGGACGAGGCCATGAATTCCCAGTATCAGCGGTGGTTTAGGCGTGTTGCGTATGCGAAGGTGACCCTCAGTCTTGGCTAGCGTTTTGGCGTCTTTTGTTTCTCGGATGTACGATTTTATGGGGGAGGTAATAGTCACGGTCGGTGGTGGCGACGGAGCGGGATATAGACCTAATGATACCCGCAAATCGAGCAATAAACCCATTTCACTCCAATCCTATGCCAACGTAGGAAGATAAGTTGTCTAGTTATTGTGATTGTTGTGGTGGCTTTTAGGGGGGATGTGGCATCGTGGCCCGGCTACCTAAGAGAACAGCCAATGGTTCAATCCCGAACCAGCATGCCTCCGCACAAGCAATGTATCCACCCGCGCAAGGTCTTTAGGACATTTGCTTTGCAATCTCGCAGGTGAAAGCGCTTCTAGGGAAGCTTGTTGACAGCGATTTTGCAGCCCCAGAACCCGCGTGGTTTTATGGGCGTTGGCAACAAGCAAGGCACAGGTGGCAGCAGTAATTTCCATCCAACCACCCGTCACGGGAGATCACAGAAGCAGGGAGTAAGACGAGCTCTATAAAGATATCTTTAAATAGGGCGCATCGCAAGGCACAATGCAGCTAGATTTCAGTCTACCCCACTGTTTTGCAAAGCCGCAACTCTTGTCAACGCAGTCCCTAAGCGCGAGCGATAATCACTGTTCGCATACCTATCGAGGGCTAGACATATTGTGATACTTCGTAACAGAATAGATTCAATGTTGTATTCCTGCCCAAGTTGCTCTCTGATATTAGCTCGGTATGAAGGTTTATTACCGGTGCCAAAGCATAAGTATCGCATTCTCTACCGCTCCCACCTTTAGTATTTAGCTGGCGACTGTTATGTAGTTCTGCTGGCGCGTCAGTAACTCGAGCGCGGCCACACCTGGAGCGTGGTTCACGTGTATATAAATTGACAGAGCCTCGCCCTTTAATGAATAATAACGAGTTCTGCTCAATTACTTGCTTTAACAACCCCAACGCCGAACACGCAACCCTAACGTCCATAACTATACCTGTTTTCGGGCTGCGAACTTACTAGGACGTGCAGCTTGATACGCTGAATCTTTGGCACTAATTTGAGATGGATTGGTCCACGTAAACCTATTAATATGTAGGGCCGAACTGCTTCGACACCTGGCCCTTTATGCGATGATATATGTTAAGCAAATAGCTTAGCGCGAATATTTGGTCCCTAATATTTAACGACACCTAGAGCTAGGTGGTGATACAGCCCTGGGATATCTAGGCTATAAATTTGCTGGGACGTGCAGTTCTATGCGCCGAATCTTTGGTCTAAATTTGGGACGAATTGGCCCGCCAGAACCTATTGATATGTGGGGTCGAACGTTTTCGACATTAATGCGTTTGCTAACATGCATTTCGAAAGTGGAGTTTAGGGTTCCGTATGTTTTGGGTCCTAACTCCGACGCCCTAAAGCACGTACTTGTAACTCCACGATAGCGCTAGAAATTGCTGACACTATTCTATGGATGATTCTCTAGCTCGCCTAGGCTTTTTGGCGGAATGTACTTAGGGAGGTTGCCGATGCTTTATACAGGAAAAGGCTATCGCCCACGAACCAGGCGGCCCGAACCTACCACCAGTGCTCCCCGACCACGGCCTGCAGGCAAGCCGCGCCACGTCCCAAATATTGCCTTGGGCGTCTGCATGCTGGGTATATTGTTTTGCGCCTGTGCTTTTCACCTGTTGGGCCTTCGCCTTGTATTACCCTGTTCACCTGCAGACTACGCACGTTGGTTTATGCATCTGCATGTCTTGTAATCCTACCAGGTGTGCCACGTGCTGCGGGATTCTATATCGTTATCAATTCAATTTATTCAGGCGATATACACACGCTCTGTTTATTTGTCGAACTGAAGATCCAGCGCGGCTCAACTGACCGAGTGCTGGGTCCAAAGAGCCAGGATTGTGCCTAGCTGTAGTTGGACTCTTGAGGAAGGTGCCACTGGTTCAATACCCCGATCGCTTCATGAGTACTTGCATGAAATCCTACACAGTAACTAAAACCAGTGCTACCTTAATGCATGTATGGGTATTCGTATGACTTAATCTGGAATTAGCGATTAAACGCGTTCGATTGGTCGCTGCCTGTTTTGACCACACGTTCGTACTACCCGACAGTTTACCACCTTTTGACTGTGCCCCATATAACATCCGCAGATTTTCAACGATGCAGTTCTCCACTGATCTTCAATCTGTAACAAATGATGGCATCCAATCGCCCATTCTTCGTCATCCTTCCTGGAGGCTCACAGAACCCAACCCACTACGGCTACCTTGCCCATCTCCTACAGCTCGCAGGCTATCCCACTTACTTATCACTCCTTCCTTCCGTAGGTGCTTCAGACAAGGTGACTACCGAGGACGATAAGGCCTACATCCGCAACAGGATGATCCTGCCTATTCTAGAGCATGAAAGACATGACGTCATTATGGTAATGCACTCGTACAGTGGCGTTCCTGGCAGCGCAGCAGCACTCGGGCTGGGGAAAAAGGAGCGGGTAGCTCAAGTTAAAATGACAGGTGTCATCGGCCAGATATTCTTTGCTGCGATCCTGCAGAAAGGTGGCGATGGAACCGATATATTCACCGCCTCCGGGGGCAGTTTCCCTCCATATCTCAGACCCGATGTAAGTCCACCCACATGCAAGATGTAACACTCGCGCAAGTGTATTGACCTATGAGTGTAGTCTGACGCAAACCTCGTCTTCTGCGATGATCGTATACCACCTCTATACCCGGAGGCCCCTCCAGCGTTAGCAGACGCAGCTGCTGCATCGACGATGGCGCAGGGCCTGACGTCTTTCTACTCTCCCATACCAAGAGCATCTTGGGACAGCGACGCTTTCAAGGGCCGAGTGGCTTACATTAAGACGGGGAACGATACTGCACTACCCTCCTTCGTACAGCAAATGATGCTCAAAAATGCAAAAGGTGTGGATTGGATTATTAAGGACATCGAAAGCGATCATTCCCCTCAACTTTCACAACCAGAGAAGTTCTCCGAGATGCTTTTGGAGTTAGCTGGGGAGTTTGAAGAAGTAGCCTACCTTAAATAAGCATACAAGTATTCAATCGCTAGACGTCGAAGTCCTCCTTCAGAAAAACGTGTCCCTCCAACAACTTTCCAATATGCGACTTTCCCAACCCATGCCCATTACGTCTCGCCGTGAACAAGCTCCTCAAGAAACTAATTGGACTCTTCGTTAAGCCCGACTCACCCCCGACTCGTGCCCTATCATCGGATAGAATGAAGCCCGCAGCGTCGACTTTCCAGCCCTGCTTCTCCAGTTCCTCACTCAAGGATTGTGGAAACAAGCCGAGAAACCGGCAGGTCTCCAGATAGTCGTCATGGGACTTGAAGTACAGCTGACCGGCAAAGAGATTGAGCTGCCCTGCGAGGTGACGAGGGAAATGGAGGGCAGGCTGTCGGTCCGGTGTAGTGTAGAAGCTTAGTGCATCTAACGATGGGTAGCCGGAGTTAATACGTGCTCTATAAAGATGCAGGGTTGTAACTTTCGACTTCTCCATGCTGCGAACGAGACGATTTGCTTCATATGGAGAGATGATCATGGCGGCGTTGATGTTGCTATTCGAGTCATGAGAAGTGAGGACCCATTGCACTGAGCGTAAGAAAGCATCGGACACGAAGGTCTTGGAGTCCTTAACGACAGTCTCAGCAAAGTCGGTGGTTGCCAGTAAGGTTTTCGCGCATGAAAGGTTGCTTGGGTTGAATATTGTGGCTGTGCTCATGTTGAGAAGGGTGGAGAACGCAGGACCGTATCCCCGAGAGCTACTAACGACTTTGCCAGTCAAGGCGAAGTTCTGTACATCCTGATGCAATTCATGCTGTCTCGGCTTGGCGCTAGGAGCGCGCTGTATCTGACGCTCTTGCTCCATTTCCCTAAAACGAATTTGAGCATAATATATCATAGAATGTTATTGGTGATGCACTTACGGCGACAATTCCCGCTCCTGTTCCTCTTGAAGCGCACTTGCTTTGAACTGTGTAATGTTAAATGCTTCACAGCGAGTCGCAATCTGTTGGACGACGGGATCTTCCGAAATGGCAAAGATCTTAGGTCCGTCTAGGCTCAGATGAGGCTGATACTGATCCTTAAGCGACTGAGCCTTAGTTTCCAGCAGCTTCTTGGCGTCGTCCTTGGTTAATTGTGACTGGCCGTCCTGCTTTTTTGTTGCACTCTAAATCTTCTCCTGTCGCGCGAATCGTTCTCCTTGCACCGCCCACAGCGGCATGTTGCGACGGAGGTCATCGAGGGTCTCATGCATCGACCACTCCAAGATGTCAGCGACTGTGATGGTCGAAGCATTGGTCTTTTGTGAAGCTTTGAGGATCTTGGTCTGGATTTCTTGAGAGACGCAGAAGATTACTGTTTGGCTCTTGCCCAGCTTTCGCATTCGTATATAAGCTTGAACGAGACGGTCCTTTGTCAACCTCGGACCTAGCGTGACAACCGCCCTGTATTCAAGCGGAAGGACGAGGTCTATGCCACGCGTGTGAGCCTCGTCCAAGAATACAAGGCAAGTGTTAAGGCGAGACTGATATGACGAGGCTAGAAGGAGGTCTACACGGCCTTCGCGATCAACTACGCAAATTTCGTCGTTTCTATCAATAAAGACGACAGCTTCCTTGGAGTTGTTATGGAACTTTAGCTAAGCTTTTGCCATTTCTAAGTTGTCGAGCTCGAGAATCTGAGCTCTAACATCAAGAATTACCTGGACAGGTGGGTGAAGCTGCATTACGCATGACAGCAAGCGATCGGCGTCCGATACAGACTGATCCACAGACGTAGGAACTATGAGATGTACTCTGTTCTCGGGCTGAAGAAGATACTCTATGACCAGCGCGTTTGTATGCTTCTGATCCGGTAGCTCGAGGTATGCCACATCTAGAGGGAGCACATGACGTGAATTGATAGTGCCAGAGAAGCCGGTGGTAAGCTGCTCTTGTGACTTGCCAATGTCCCAGCTAGAAGCTGAAAGCTTGTTCGGGAACTCCTTTATCTCCTTGGGAAAGATGATGTGAGAAACATAATAATTGATAACGCTCTTAGCACTCCTTAGGGCTGGAAATACCTTGCTGATGTAGTGAGGTTGGTCTTTCATGTTGATACCTTTTAGGGTGGTGAAAGCCTCAGCGAGACTATTAGAGTCCTTTACCTATTCCTGGTACGTAATCTCAGCTTGATCTGAGTTTGATAGATGTGTGAGAGCAGCGAACAGCTTACTATTGTTAAGACCTTGATAGTAGTAGCTCAGTAACGTTAATGTGATAATAACGTCAGGATGAGAGAACTCGCTGCGTAAGACTGGGGTGTCTTTGGCTTGGAAAGGGACAGTGACCTTGGTTGGCGGAGTACGATCTGCAAGACCGTAATTTACTCTCCAGCGCTTTTAACCTAGGATGAACACCAACACTCTATTAGCAAAGAGACCACGGAGAAGAAGGAGCTGCGGCTGGTTCGTTTCAGTCCAAAGTGTAGCACTATTCTCCACTAGATTGATCTCTTGTGGAGAAAGATTGCTTTTCGTGATGTATGTAAGGACAGCTTCGCGGATGGCTGGTGGCTGGCGGCTGATTGGAAATCCTAGAAGACCCTCACTACATATCTTGGTAGCGAGCGATTGAATAAAGAAATCGGCCGCATTGTCTCGGAGTAGGCGAGTCCTTGGAAATGCGCTAGGGATCCCGGGAACCGTCTTAATTGAGCAAGGGAAATTCTCAGCGATTGCTGGAATGGTGCACCTCGCCAGTTCTAACACCTGCCTGATCAAAAGCTATCGACCTGGACTTGATTTAATCAAGCGTTGGGTACCTATGGTGTAGATTAGTTCAAAGTGTGGGCTAAAGTTTTCATTACTCTCATCCACGATATTGCGTGAATATCTTTCAAGAAAGCCCTGCGATGCTATGGCTGATTTTGCGATGTCTGGTCTGCCGCTGATAAGAGTCTTGGGCACCATTAACTTGAATGATAGGATATGTTCCGGTTGCATTAACAAGATTCCGCCCTGTGATATACAGTCCACAAGTATAGCTGAGATAGCGTCTATGTCTGTATAATTCGGCTGTATTGCCCGAGCATATAGAAGATAGTAGACTTGATGATTAACAAGACCTCCTAGCTTTGATATTAACATTTGAGCTATCTGCTTTGACTGCGGCTTGGCTATAATAACCCGGACGAGCTGTGATCCATCTGTGAGATGTACTGCCACTATAGGGACGATAACGCTCGATTTGCCTTCACCTATGTTGAGTTGCATGACAGCATTGCGGCCTGATAAGGGCTGTTGTATCTCGCCAGCAATCTGTTCTTGTACTTGGCGCACTATTATACCACTCTCAGCCTCGATTAGGAGCGTCTCAGGAAATTGGAATAGGTTCTAGTTAACGTGACCTACATTGTTAATCTCATTAACAAGATCTTCGTTGCGACCTGACTTCGCCAATTTAATTAGACATGCAGCGCGTTGTAGTGCAGTGACCGCTAAGCCATATTTAATAATACACTTCTGCCAGCCAAGTGATATTTTGGACCACTGATGGCGGGACAGTTGCCTAAGAAGAAAGACAGGCGATATACGTGGCGAATGAGAGATATTGTATGCTGTCTTTTCCTTTGCAAAAGATGTTGAGGCGTGGATAATTGTTTGAAACACACACTTGACGTAATTTCTGCATTCCTCAAGGTGTGTGGACAGTTGTTGTTGTTGAACATTTGGATTCTTCACTCCAGCAGTCTGCTTCAACATTAAGGCTTCCAGACTCTTCGCCAAGTCGTCCGTGTAGTCAAGCTTGTACTTCGATTGGGTCCCAGTGGACCGCATCTTCTCAACCAGCGCCTTCAGGCGAGGCCCTGAGTACGTATGGGTAAATCCAGTGCTCTGGTCTTCTGATGCTAGCATTGGTTCAGGCTTGCAAGGTAGGGTAGGAGCCGGCATAAGGAACAAATCGGCCTCTGAAACAAAACCACTGCTGGTGACTCCCACAGCAGGGTTACACTGCAGTGTTGCTGGTATATTTATCCTGCTGATAGGTAGGCGTTCCAAGACCTGAAAGAGTTGCGATAAGTAGTTGTAGAGGAGACTATTATCATACCACGCATTGAATTCTTCCTTAATGCGTGGCATGGCGCGGTCGATATCGATGTATGTTGACACATTCGTCACCTGTGGATTGACTGCCGTTGCACAAGGCCACTATGACTTCAATGAGTCCACGGTGTGCTTGACCATCGAGTTTTTGGCTCGTGTCCATGCATTCCTACATCGGCGGTCATAATCTCTCTTCTTCTCATTCGGTTGTCGCGTGATGCTCCACTCGGGACTCCCATTCCATGCACGAAGGTTCTCGTTCAGTATCTTCTCAATGTTGCTGTTCTTGAAAGACCGGCCTTGATGTGCGCGGAACGAGGCGGCATCAGGCGCTTGAGCGAGTGCAAGCTGTCCTGACTTGGCAAACATTGCGATAAGCTGAAGTTGGCCCATGTGCGCATCGCTTGCGAAGCTCATAGTACACAGCCAGGCCATGAACGAGAACTGATACTTCTCCAAAGTCTGCGGGTCCTTGAATAATTGATGGAGAGCAGGCAGCTTGGCCAAAATCGATCCAATGACTTTTTCCTCCATCATGGGTGCGTCGAAACGAAAGAGCGATAAGTCAAACCCGGTCTGGGCTCCGTGGATGATTTTTTGACCAGACATCAAAGACCAAAGAGCAGATGTTTGTGCGGCATCCCAATGTCTCGCCTCTCCGGCACGCACCAAGAAAGCAGACATCGTGGCGACGTTAGTTGCTCGGTTGGACTGCAACCCTTTATCTCTAGGTTGGTATATCTCGTCGTGAGAGCTGTCATGGTTCTCAGCTCCAAAGCCAGAGACCTGGAACATGGAAGATCTCATGCTTGCCCTAGCTCCGAGATGCTCGTCTATGTCCTTCCTGTGCGTGATCTGAAGCTTAATCTCCGGATAAAACAGTTTTGATGCTTCAGATTGACGGAGCAAGCCTGTGACCACCATGTGAAAGTCGTCATGCTGGGAGATGAATGGCAGATCCTTGTCCCACTGCACGCTTTGCATGACACGAATATGTGCCGGATAGAATTGACGTCCAGGACTCAGCCGAGCAATCTTGGAAAGCATTTTAACATTTGCCTGCGACAGTTGGCTGAACGATTCGACTGCCTTCGATCGAAGGATTGTGAATGCTTGCTCTGTTCCAGTATGTAGCGTCGCAGGGTCGGGCAGGCAGTAGGACGTAAGTGCATGGAGGTAGGCCAAGAAAAGCTTGCAATCGAGGTCGTGGCTATCCAGAAGGCGACGGAGGGAGCTATCCACCTTGACAACATGAACCTTGGATTCTGTCTTGTCCTGGACTTGGACCTCAACGTGGAAACCCTTATTGCTGTATCGCAAGTCGGACTCGAGGATCAGTGCAATACGGTCGCCGCTATGGTGATCCTTTAGAATCATCTTATTTCGAAAGCCAACGAGCGCACCAAGGGACTGGTCTTCATCAATGAACATGGAGCGATGTTCGCGGGAATTCAGCAACTGTGCTCCCTTCTTCAGGCTAAAGCTGAGGCGCAGAAGAGGGATTTCTGCATGGAGCAGTGTGTCGCCTGGCTGTAGCAAGCAGTGGATGTCCATGATATCCGCTAAAGGTTGGAGTATAGAAGCCAGCACCCTCGCGGACTTTGAAACAGTGCTGATTACGCGGATTCCGCCTCTGCTCAATTGCCACCCGGGGCCTGCTTTAGGTTGCGACAATATCCATTGTGAGGAGTGGTCGAAGTTCCAAGGATCTTCTTTCGGCAAGAACTTTACATCTTCGTCGACAAAATTGTACCAGAGAACGTAGTCTTTCGAGAAATGGTGTGGATACTTACTCTGCAATAAACCGGTAGGTATTGTCTCGTAGGTGTGACGCCCAGTCGTAGCCCGAACGATCAGGTGTCCTGATTCCATACCAAGATCAATAGCGCACCCTCCAAAGCTACGCTTCGTTGAAAATTGGAAACCTGGCTTCGAAGCAGGCATGACCTCAACTGTAGCATCGCCGAAAAGCATCCGGAATAAGGAGGACTCGCGATAGTTGGCCGGCGGCTGGTTGAGAGGCAGACCATTAACAAGAAGTTCACCACTAAGCAGATTATAATGGACACGGGCACCAGTGGCGGTGTCTGTCGTGATCCAATGTTTGGCTTGGGTCGACCAGCCGATACTGCTAAACATATAGCCAGACCACACTTTCTTGACCGCAGCGTCCAATGCAACGCCATTTTGTGACAAGACGGCATAACTGCGGAGAAGAAGGCGCTTGGAGCGGAGTTGAAGCCGTGCGACATGGGGCTCATTTAACGCCCGATTGTTTCCACTTTCTTGGACCGCAATCGAGGCCCATATAAGAAGATGTGCATCCGGGCTCCGCATTACTGTGTCCAGATATTGGTCATCAATGTCAAAAGTTGAGATGCAGAGTAGAGCAACCTCGAGGCTTTTCGACACAAATTGGGTGCGGTTCGCATGGTTGTTCATCGCCAAGTATGCCTTTTCTCGAAGATCTGAAAGCCATTCTGCAGCAACGTATCTTGCGGCTTGAAGGAATGCAAAGCAGGATCCTCGTGCGGACTGATTGAGGGAAAGTACTCGAGCAGCAATGGCAATGAAAGCAGAAAGTGCGTTCACAGACTCCCAGTTCTCTTTCACTCTGTCAAGCGCAGTGTTGAGATTGCTCATAATCGCCGCGGCATATGTGTCATGTTGCAATACGTAATGCGATTCGCGTAGCAGGTCATTGTCGCGAGATTGGGGTCCTGTCTGGTAAATGCATTGTAAGATGACTAGAGTCGTCTCGAGCTTCTTGAAGTCAACGTTGGGCATTGCGAGCTGCAAGAGAACGTTAAGCCACTGTATATGGCGTCCAAGTGGGATACTTGCAAGCTCTTTGTAATCTTCCAGTGCCGCGTTTGTCGGACACGCATCCTGGCTTGCCATAACAGCATTTGGCGCCTCACCATCTGGAGCAGATTCAGTTCGCAAGATAAACCTTTGAAAGGCCTTCGCTTCTCCAGGGAGCCTATACGTGCATGCAAGTGGCATTTCCTCGTCGGATACAAAGCCGCTGCCGAGGTAGCTTCGGCTGTCCGCGTCGTGATATTGATAGTTCAGGCCGCTTGGAACACACACGTTGGACTCAGTGGCCGATGGAATGTCCTTCTTCTTATAGTGCGTGACGATCGCTGGCTTTGTCTCCGATAGTAACTCAATGCGATGGTTTATTGAGGTGTAGTACCGAGTCAGGTGTGGGTCACTCGAGAGATAATATGGTGTTCGGGCCTGCGACAGTTGAGTCCGACCTTTGAGGACACTGTGCAGTATGTAGAATCGTGCATCTCTCCAGTGGACGAACCACGCAGGAACGGCTAGTTCGAAGACAACAGCATTAGCTCTGTTCGTCTCTTTTGGAAGTGGCCATTCGTGAATTTGGATTCCGAGTGCATCGCGCTGTCGGCGATATGCACATTTCTGGCAGGGGTTTTTGTGGGTGGTCTCAACCTCAGGCGGGTCACACCAGCGGTCTATGATCTTCGTAATGTACTCGCACTCTGCATCGAGGTGGAGCTTGTTCAGTCGATTGTACTCCACTTTAGCGTTGGCCAACTCTGTGAGCTTGACTTGTCGTGCAGTCTCTGCCTGGTCAAGAATAGCCTGGTGGAGGTCCTTGTGCTTCTGGGAAGAGTTGTAAAAGCGGTTAGGGAATCCCTGACTGCTGTCGAGGCTGAAAATGCTTGTGTTGGGATGGCCTTGAGCGCGCGAGGCTAAGTGGGTTTCAACTTTGGAGAGTCTCTTCATCTGATTAAGGAACGGTAGCAAGAGATTATGTATCACTGCTGGCGACATGCCGGCACTGAACTCCCTTAGCAGTTCGCAAGTTCCAGTTGCCGCTTCATCGCAGGCAGTCCAAAGCTCCATGATGGTGAGCAGCATCACTGAGAGGCCTTCTGGGTTCTCTGAATAGACTTTACTGGCAACGGTATGGTAGCGCTTGATCAACTGGCACACATCCCTGCACACGGCAAGTGGATCAGACTGTGCTATCAGCTGCCACCTACTCAGCTCTCGCGAAACCCATTGCTCGAAGAGCTGAAGGTTCTGCATAGCGTATTTATCATAGGGGCTGGGAAGAGGCTGAGCTTCACCAGGTCCACTCCGGGGTCTGAGCAATCCGCTCATTGGTTGATAATGGTCAGTTTCTTGGGAACCTTGACGGCTCTGTACCGAGGCAATGTACCTGTCCAAATCCGGTAGAGCGATGAGAGTCTCGGCAGACATTTCAAGCCTGCTCAATGCCGCCATCGATTCAATCTGGCTGTCGCGTACTTGCACTAGAGTCCATCTCTGAGAGATGATGTCGTAAGTCGTGCGCAGAACGGAATCAGCTCGAGCAGCGACCGAGTCGAGGAGTGAATCAACGTGAAGCAGCTTTTGGCGACGCCGATCAATCTTTGCGTTCATGAAATGCATCAACTCAGACGGTAGCTCAAACTGATGGCTTGAAGAAAGAAGCCGACACATCGTCAAGACGATCGCGTTTTTGTAGAGCGCAAGCGAGCCATCCGGGGAGCGCGAGATCGTCAATTGCAATGCAACACGCACTAGCAGCCACATGGCTGACCGGCGCCAAGGTTTTCGAGCACCACTGTGGAACACTTCTTCTCTTGTGTTCTTCCTCACAGAAGTCGTGTAGCGTGGCGTCCCGATGCCCCTCAACATGCCAAGAAACATTTCCGATACGACTGCAGGCCGGGAGGTATCGCGGTCTTCTTCGTGCGCCGCGCCAGTCTTCTTCGAATGTGCTTGCATTTCTGGTACTTTTTGTTGGGACATCGTCGATAGTGTCTTTGTGAGAATATTGCTGAAGTCGGCTTCTAACAGAAGAGCTGAATCGATTGCAATCGCATTTGCGGGGAAGTCGCGGACGAGTCGTCCTCGGGCTGACTGCACAGATTTGTTGTCAGCCGACAACTCGAAAGTCTCAAATACGAGCTGCGTCTTCTCGCGGGTGATTAGCACCGCAGCGTTCTGCGCAGAGACTTTGATAGCTGTTGTTTGGCCGTCATGCATGGCGATAAGGATTTCTGCAAGTTGTGCTTGATCGACGGCGCCGCTTGGGCCGTGGACAACTCTCAGCTGTTTGAGGAGCGCCTTTGATCGAATCATCGCGACAGATGAGTGTCCAATGAGAGAGTCGAGCTCGTCGAGAGCATCACTGACAAGTTCGAGGACACTCAAGTCGCTGGGCGCATCTTCTTCATGCGGCAGTTGTGGAGGTAGAAACACATGGTCGACGAGGCGCCGCGACTCGTCTTTTGCGCCGCGACACGCCATATCAAAGTTGACTTTTCAGGTGTCGCTAATATGGAGTGCGTGATGCGGAAAGAGTAAGGAGCGGAAGTGGCTATCGGAGGATAGCGGGGGCTGAGGGGTCTTTAATCAATTAAGTCGTGTGCGACTCTTTTGCATTTGCTCCCCGTCAAGCTAAGCCGTTTGTGGGATCTTGCTGCGCATGGATGATGTAAGGAGACGTGTTTGCACGATATCCTTTGTGGCCGCAGTTAGGCTCTCACTTTATCTAGTAAGTTCTGACGTCACCTGGCAAGTTCTCACTTTACCTCGTGCGCTCTCGCTTCACCTTGCACGTCTTCTCTTGCTAGTAGGTATATGTAAATTCTTATACCGCTACCTCTCTACTAGATTCTATAGCCCACTACCTCTACTATGCTGAGGCCGACCTTCTTATCTTTCATATAAATATTCGTTAAGCTATACTCTACATTCATCCTCGACAGCCAGCGAGCGCTTCTAGCCGACAACAGCAAACATATTTAACTCCAAAATACACAGGAAGTGCCGCCTTCAATTTCCCGTGGAGGGCACACAAATTCCCACAAAAATCACTGGTGTTATAATGCTTAAGTACAGTTCTGCGTAGTAGTAACAAAATTCCATTGATTCGATCGAAGAGCGCGGGATATACAACTTCAACTAAAAGCCACAATCCTACAAAGATAACAGAAACGGAGAGAAACCTCGAACCCATGTAGTGTACAGTGACAAAAACAAAAGCGACAGTAAGAAGCTTGGCCTGGCTATCCAGGCCCAGAACAGCCACCAACGCCCAGTGACCGAAAGCCATAAGCCCACTACCACAGCTTGAAACCCCCAACCACCTGCTTCTGAAACATCTGCGTCGAATCATATTTACGACTAACGCTCCTCAGCTTCTGGACCTGCACCGCTCCAAACGATTTGATAGGGTCCTGGAACCACCCCGCATAGTTCATATACTTAAAGCTCTCGGGTCTATCAATCTCCTTAATGAATCTCCTAATTTCCTTCGTCAGCGCCCCCGTCGCGCTAGCGTCCTTGTAGTTTATACTGAGCGTGAAAGGCACGAGGTCTTTCTCTGGGTGTGAATTGGGGGAGAAGCCAAAGCTGTTCGGCGTCCGGGGGCTGCGTGGTGGCGGAGGGAGGGACTGGAGGTTGACGACGGCGGTGAGGTTTGCGATTTTGCCGATCTTGAGGACCCAGGCTTTCCACTTGGCGTGCGTCTCCGCGATTACTGTCGGGCTGAAGCGGAAGCTTGTGACCGCGGCGAGGGTGCTATTGGGGGTTAGATGCTGCGAATACAGGGATTGGAATTGCGGGACTGGGCGTACTACTCATCTGGAACCCCAAAGTCTTCCAGCTCCTGGGCAAAGTCCCCAGGCTTGGACAGTCGCATGGTGTTGCTGAGCTGAGGCTTGATATCGGTGTAAAACTTCAGCTGCTTCGGATTGGCCTGGCCCGTTGTGTAGTACACGGCGGTTATGCCGTTGAAGGCTCCCGTGGAGCTATCGTACGCCATGTTCTGGACGATCGACATTTCCTGGTCGTAGTTCTTCGGGGTCTTGTGCTTTGTAAATGCAGCGAGGATGGCATCGTCGGTTGAATTGTTGTACGAGATGGTGCCGCCCCAGAACGGCTTGATTACAAACGTCTTCAGATCAAACCGCGTGATTATTCCAAAATTGTTCTGGCCACCCTTTAGCGCGGCGAATAGGTCTGGGTTCGAATCCACGTTCGCGTTGACGAGTTTGCCGGAGGAAAGAGCGATTTCGAAATTAGCGACTCCGTCGCAGACCCAGCCCCGCGATGGAGAGAAGTACGAGATACCGCCTGCGAAGTCAGTTTTGGGATCTAAATGGGGAGGAGGGGGGGGGGCTTCTTCATACCTCCGCTCGTCAGTCCACCGACACCCACTGTGGCGATTCTGCCTCCAAGAACGGAGATATTCCTGGGGTCAGTTTTTGCATACACATCCCGCCACAAGGCGCCAGCTCCCACCGACACAGTATCTCGGCCCTCGTTGATAGTCACAGCCTTTATCGCTCGCATGTCGATGGTGACTCCACCAGCCGTGTTGGAGAAATTCGTATTCGAAGAGTGTCCCCCGCCGCGGATGGCGAAATGCGTGGAAGGATATTTGCCAAGGATCTTGACGCTCGATACTACATCCCCAGTGGAGCGAGGGCCCACAATACATGCAGGAAGAAGACGGTCGTTGACATACGTGTACGAGTTGATGGAGGAGTTGTACGCGTCGCTACCGGGATAGAACACCTTTCCAGGGAGAGTGGAGGATAGAGATTGGCACGTCACCGCAGGGCTTGCGAGACAGTGTGAAAGATGAGCGAGTAGAATAGCCCCCAGAAAGAAAACGCTGCTAAGAGAAGACATGATGAGATGATGGTAGTGTCAAATTACTTCGAACTCCGTCGGTCCTTTATAGCGGCTTTGTGTGCATAGCCCACTGGAGATGACGCCTCAAGTCCTCCGTGGCTTGCTGTTTCCATATCCCTTAGTCGATTATAGCTGATCTGACAGTAGTCACGGAGCAAACAGACTTTTCAGCAAAGGGGCCACTGGCCATTATCAGTATAGACCGTCGCTATAATCGTGACGCCACAAAATTCATCCATTTTCACAGCAATGACAGATGCTACACATAGTCCTACAGCTGTTTGCGAGGACGTTTCAATCATTTCCGAGTACGCAGAAACTGCCTAGTCTGCGCTACTCCGGCCGAATTTATGTTCAGTGCAGACAAGAATGAGACCAACTTCGCGCCTCGCCATGGCCCCTTCATCGCCACCACAGCTTGTTAGGGCAAGACTTCTGAATCACCTGCGCTGATACGAATCCTAAACATCTACAATACCGTATGATCGCAATGTTAATACGCTTTGCAGGGAGCCATGCCACCGGACTCCGACGTACAAGCCCTCTGACCAAAGACCAGGCGTGGCTGAATCTGTGGCTGAATCCTAAAACCCAACTTCTTCTCACGCAAAGTCGGTCTGTGCTTTTCTGTGAATAGCATTACGAGCGCTTTTGGGCCCAAGTTGAAGAGGCGTAAAGCCATCGGGGCCAAGTGTGCCGTTCGCATGCGTACCTGCTGATATGGCACGTGGCCGAAGGATGTGTGAATCAGCGCGGGAAGGAGTCAATCACCCTGGCCCAGTCTTCGAGCTCACGTCACTGGCTAGTCTAGTGGTGTTACAAATTTGGATCCTGGTACGGTTGCACGATCTCGTGGGGGTTAGATCCCAGTGAACTTGCTTGTCAACTGATATGAATCACCCGAAGACGCTTCCCTGGCACGAAAACCTAGAAAGACGCACTGATAGGTCATGAGATACTGGGACTAGAATCGATACAACAATATTCTTAAGCACGGCCCTTAGTGGGTGCAGTCAAAATTCCAATGACCTTCTCCAGGTCAATCTGGGAAGAACATATCACAAATAGTAGACTTCATCACGTGCGCAAAGAAAGGCTCAGCTTCCACCAATCCTTCAATGGTGGGACCCGAGCGTAAACAAGCTTAGAGATAGTGCGATCCGGGATTGACTCAGGCCACCCGCCTTGATCAGTCTCACCATATCACTATCTCACCATCTCACCATCTCATCATCTGAAAAGCCTTGCTGTGTTTCAGCTTGCATTTCTTCCAGCTTGCTATATCAGCCTTGCTATTGCGTTGTGAGAACATCGTATCCTCGCCATAAATTGGTGAGCACATTCACTCGCCAAAATCTGGTCAAGAACAAGGCCATAAAACGGCGTTTGGTGACTGGGATATAGGGCGCGATCGATCTAGAGCAACAGTGCATCATCTGGATACTGTGGCCAGGAGGAAAGCCATGACTGGCAAATAACTCCGCTGACACGAATGATCCCCAGCACTGCTTCTCGTCGGTTGGTGACCTGGGAGATAGTATACTCATTTGACCTTGGTGAGAACGGCGTCCGATGCCCGCAAGGCTTCTTTCACTCCGACGACAAGAAGAAAATCATGCCTTCCACCGATCGACCAGCCCCGCCAACCGCGCGCTGATGCCTTCGTCAAGCCGGGACTGGGGTTTGTGCTCGCCCAAAACACCAATGCAGTGCTCGACAACATCTGTCGGTGCATCCAGCCACACAGCAGTCCCATCGCGATGCGATAGAACCGGCCTGCCATGTTTGTAGCGCAGGTATTTTAGCAGCGAGGAATGGTCAAAGGGCAGCTTGTCGACGGCGACAGGCTCGGCCGCGGACGGCGCGCGGCCATCGTCGCGGGCAGCCAGGCCGACCGCCCACAAGCACAGCGCGACGCGGTAGACAGACGCGCTCCACCAGTAGGGCCGCTCACTCGCGGGAATGTTGCGAAAGTAACGCAGCACCTGGCCAGCGTGACACCAGATCTGTGGCGTCTCGTCGCGAATGCGTTGACCGGTCCAGAACACCTCCCGGAATTGTGCGGGCGGCACGTCGCCCCGCGCCAAGCGCTCTATGTCCGGGAAGTGCGTGATGGCGTTGAGGCTGATCAAGTGGAAGATGACCATTGTAGCGCAACCGTGGATGGCGTCACTGGGTTGGATGGAACGGCTCGCGAGCACGTACCATGACTTGAGACGGTTCTGGACTTCTTCGAGCTGCGTGAGGAGGCCTTGAAAGAAGCGCTTGTCGTTGGAGTGGAGAAAGTACACGATGCTTTTGTTGATGTGATGGATCAGTGCTTGAAGGGGGTGGAGGAGCAGTCGCAGTTCGACGAGAGACAGCATCTCACCGCGATCGGAAAGCCCATTACTCATGAACTGCTTGTAGAGCGTCGCGAGAGAGCGCCGTGTATCCCTACGCTCCGTGTTGCTCGCGTGCTCTCGATGCATCTCTTCTCGGATCATTTGCCAGACGTGTAAAGAGCTGGCGTTCCACAGCTTGTCGCTCCCTGGCATTGGGGCGTTGACGTCGGTGACGTCAAACTCTTGCTGGCGATCCTGAAACAGGTGCACCTCCTGGTCCAGTGAAACCCAACAGTAGATGAGCCTGAATGCAGCCAATGATCAGTCTATGTCCCCTATTGACGAAAACATATCGACTGACCTGTTGTGTTTCTCCTCCATTTGCCACTTCCTCCAGCTGCTTTCCGCCTGTGGTGTCGAATTCATGTGTTCGACGTGCGTATCTCGAGCGTCCAACAAACCGGAGCATCGGAGCATCTTCACGAACATCAGTAAACAGGGATGCGAGCCTCGATTTCGGGGAGAGCTCACCGAAAGATACATCCGTATCTGAGCGGCTGCAAACGTCATGTGCCACTTGGTGCCACTCCACGCAGCAGCATTCAAGTATAGGAGAGCGCAACGCAGCATGACCGGATGGCTCACCATGTGAACATTCTTCTCAATCACATCGTACATGCAGATACGGCAGGTCTCGATCAAGCCGTTGGCCAGGTGTCTAGCTTCAGGAAGCGGGCTACCCATAGCTCCGTGGGCTATCATCAGCAGAAGCAGGAGAATCGACAAATTCTCGTCATTGGAAATGACGAGCTGACTGGCACTGAGAGTCGCAGCCGGGAAGAACGGCAAATACTGCTCGACGCGAGAGGCGTAAGTGTGAAGGAAGCAGTCGAGGACGGTGGGAGGTGGCAGGATGAAGAAGCCGGTAAAGCCTGCGGCAGGAGAAGGTAGAGCTTCGCCAAGGTATTGGTCTTTTCTGGTGCTGCGATGAATGTCTCGGGCTCGATTGAGAAAGCCTTGAGAGATAACCATGAGTTTATCTCTAAGGCCGTCTTGAATAGGCTCGATGTGCAGGTGAGACTTATGATTGGGCGACTGCAGGTACGTTTTGGCCCCGTTCGTTGTGGTCCAGACAGATTGATCATTCAGCGTGTCCTCCAACCGCACCAGGTATGTGCTGCCTGTTCGAGGATTCGCGGGTTGATTGTTCGGAGGATTGCACCTGAAGTACGGCCAGTTCTCTTCGGAGAAGCTGTGTACACTGGGCTTGTGTTCCGAGTTCTGAGCGGGTGTTGATGGCGTAGGCGTTCCATACGTCCCATATGGCAGATTCGACGATAGCGGGTGCATGCCGGCGCTGTCGAGCGGGAAGTCAAACGCCATGGCACCGTCTCCACCGGCGAGCAAGGTCTGATCGCGCAAATCTACGGGCAAGCCTCCTGTGTTGTCGTCCAGGCCAGAGAGCGGAAGGGGCCATTGGAAGCCTTCTTCCCATCCCATGGCTGCATCAGAGGCAGTAGGAAAGAAGTGATGCAGGGGATCACCCCCAGCCGAGTCATGGTGCTCAGTGGGCGACGACGATGTCGTTGCAGTCAAAGTGGCGACGGTAGAGGGAGCTCGAACACGCCGGCTCGGTAGCCGATGAGCCTCGGGATACCGCTTCGGCTGCCTGCTCTCGCACTTGATGCTCTTCCGAAGGCACCTGGAACAGGATGGGAGCCGCTTGTCGCATTTTGCCTTTGCCTTTGCGCACGGCAGGCATGCGATGAGGTTAGCCGCGTCGCCAGCAGTCTTCATGGAGACCGAGCCGCGCTTCCAGCTCCGCGAGGTTACGGGCGGGTCGTGGAGGGGGCACGGCTGAGGTGGCGGTCGACACTGGCGGCGTAAGAAGTGCCCCCAGCCCAGGTGGTTCGGGCAGTCAGTGGTGCGAGTCAGCTTATGTGTGACTGCGCCGTGGTCTCTTCCACAGAGGGTGCGATGCTGCAGCCACCTGCAGTGGGTTTATGCAATGTACGTCAATCTCAGGCGTCAGGCGAAGAGCCCTGGTCAGCCGGTTGATGAGCACGTCATGCTGGCGAGCCCGTGCCCAGGTGGCGTTTGCCTCCTGCGCCAGCCGCTTTGTTGCTGAGTCGATATCGGTTTGCAAAGAAGGAATATATTTCGGAGGTAGAGGTGAATGCTACTAGTACGAGGGATTGGGCTGGTCCGCTGACTCAGCATTTGCATGACGTAGCCGCCTATCTAGGTCGGTCTAAGGTAGGCACCGTCACCCATGTACCGATCCCACGAACACCCCCCCGACCTTATCTCCCACCATCCACAGCGCACCCGTCCTAGGCCGCGAGCCTGATCTCCTCGACTTCGACACTGGCTACTCCCTTGCCCTCCTCCTTCTGCTGTTCCTCCCACGTCGGCACGTCCGTATATCCGGCGTGTCGCTGCCCGGCTGGGAAGATGTAGACTAAGTCAAAAGTCAGTAATGTGCTGGAAAGTTGTAGCGTCACCAATCCACGAAGGGAGTAGCGAGAAGGCAGTTTGAACCCCAGAGTTACTCACAGGTGACGCGGTCGTACCCCGCCAATTCCCGCTGATTCCGCAGCCTCGACACGAGATCCGGGTTGCTGATGAAGTAGCGGCCCATGACGAATCCATCGTAGTCTCCGCGCTCGACGACACCCCAGCTGTTCTTATCGTTCCAGCCGCCGGCCGAGAAGCATGGCGTGTAGCCCATGATGGTTCGGATCCATTGCAGGTTGACCGTCTCGGGATCCATGCCCCACGATCGGATGACCTCTTCTTTCTCTGCAAACGAGAGAAACTGGTCAAAACGCTGGGCACATCAGCGGATACATTAAAGCAAGGGATTCCACATGTAACTTACCGGCTCGACGACCGATATGTACGAAAGCTTGGGGAATTTGCGCTTGATCTGCTCGCACAGATGGGCGTGCGTTTCCACCCGCTGCTCGCCGTACATTCCGTTGAGCAACCCGAATGGACTCAGTCGGATCGAAACACGACTCGCGCCAACTGCCTTGACCAACTCCTCCATGACCTCAAGCGGGAATCTGGTCCTCTTCTCCACGTTTCCACCATAATCATCCGTGCGCAGGTTGGTGTTTGAGTTCAGAAACTGGTCTGGGAGATAGCCCAGTCCACAATGGAATTCGACACCATCAAATCCAGCATCCATTGCCAACTTGGCCGCTTTGCCGTAGTCTTCAATGATGTCTTTGATGCCGGCCACAGTCAGAGTCTCCGAGGTATAGTCGATATATTTTGGAGGCTCTGTGAAACCCGGAGGAAGCCCAATTGCGCGAGCTTCCGCATCGTGCCAAGGGACTGATGAAGCAGAAACAGATGGCACGCCGCTGTAGGGCTCCATCGTCGCACGTCCTTCGTGCCATAGTTGCGCGTATATGTACGCACCCTTGGCGTGTACAGCATCGGTAACACTGCGCCATGCAGGAACATGAGCCGGGTGGAACATGGCAGGGATGCCGGGGACACCGCAAGCCTGTTTGCCGAGTTAACACGCTAATCCAAGTAGATCAAAACAGCACATACCTGAAGACTGATGGGCAGAGCCTCGGTCACCATGAGGCCACCGTCAGTGGCACGCTGGCTATAGTAGGCGGCTTGGTGCTCATCGGGGATCCATACGCGGTTTGGCTTCTCGAGCGTGGCTTGGGGGTCGAGAGGAGTCGCTCGGAATCTGGTCATGGGAGCATGCACAATGCGATGCTTCAACTCGATCTCGCCATTTGCAATCTTCAAGGGCTCAAAGAGCTTGGATGCGGAACCCTTTGGAGCGGTCATTATTGCGGATCTTGAGTAAAATGGACAGTATTTGGTAGGAAGATGCGGTGAGCGATGGTTCCGATTTGAGAACAGCGCCTTAGATCGTGTTTTATATTCGCGACAGGCAGCCTGTCCAGGTCGTCGCCAAAATGGTGGTGCTAACGGGTCGGAGTGCCATTGAGAACCGCAGCGTCCAGTGGAGTAGCGCACTTCGGTTCTCTCCTCCGGCCGTCGACGGCATCTGCGGTCACTTACCCACCGTGGTTTGGCTAAAAGTATCAGGTTCGGCTCTCGCAGGATATGTGAATGGCAACTGCTGATCACGTGATGCAGCCTTGCCCGCGGGCGGTGCGCAGAGCGGTATGTCGATAAGGCGCAACGCGACGGCACAGCAGAGCAAGATTTAGGACAAGATGAACTGTAATCGCGGACGTCCGGGGGCTGACAACGTCCAGGCTGAAAGAGTAACGGAAACAATACGACGGGTGCAGCTGCTGCAGCTTAGGTCAGTATCGGAGGTCCGATGGCCCGTGCACGTATGGTGGTTGAAAGCTGCCTGGCCCCTTCAACGGACGTCCGCCAATGCTTTCCAAACTTCTTTCTCGTGCCTTCCCACATGAAGCTCCTCCTTGAAGTCGTTGGCTCCTGCATTAATCAGCGATTGCCTGTCAAAATTGGTCCGCGAATGCGGACCAAACACGGTAGCATACATATGGGCAGGCGCGTCCAATTGCCCTTGAAAACCCCCTGAGCCTCAATTCCTTTGCAGCAGCTTGGATTGTGTCAAGTTCTAGCAACCATTACTGCGAATCCGTTCCAAGTTCTCCTCCGCGGCCCATCTGTTATGGCGTCTGAAAAGGCATCCCCCTCAGGATCGGAGCAAGGGCCGTTGGCCGGCACGGCAAAGTCCGACCATGAAGCCAGCCTCGAGCAGCCACTCGAGAGTGACAAACCTTCCGACGGTGAGGGGTTCCCAAGCTCTTGGCGGCTCGTGTCCATTGTCATCGCGCTTGTCCTAGGCATGTTCCTGGCTTCGCTGGACATGACCATCATCGGTACCGCCATTCCACGCATCACGGATCAATTCCACAGTCTGGACGACGTGGGTTGGTATGGCTCAGCATTCTTCCTCGCTATGGCTGCCTTCCAAGCGACTTGGGGCAAGGTCTACAAGTTCTTCGACCTTAAATACGTCTTTCTGGCCTCTATCTTCTGGTTTGAAGTGGGAAGCTTGATCTGCGGTAGGTATCCGTTACTGAAATTGGGTGATACCTCTGCTGACTTCAGAAAGCTGTCGCACCCAATAGCGTAGCACTTATCATCGGCCGAGCGATCACGGGCGTCGGTGCCGCTGGCATCATGGCTGGCTCGTACTCGATCGTCGCCTTCGCTGTGCCTCCGCATCAGCGCCCTGCATTCGGTGGAATCATGGGCGCGACATTTGGTATTTCAAGTGTTATTGGCCCGCTCCTCGGTGGTGCCTTCACTGACGGTCCTTCGTGGCGATGGTGCTTCTACATCAACTTGCCTATCGGCGGTCTCTCGGCAGGAATCATCCTCTTCTTGTTCGTGACACCGAAGGCATCAAGATACAATGGCACACTCACATTGACGGAAAAGGCACTGCACATGGACCTGCCCGGCGCGTTTTTCATCCTGGCTTCCATCACGTCTTTTCTCCTGGCGCTCCAATGGGGCGGTACTACGAAGTCATGGGGTAACTCCGAGGTTATCGGAACCATTATCGGCTTTGTGTTGCTCCTTTTCGTCTTCTTGGGCGTCGAATATTGGCAAGGAGAACGGGCCCTGCTGGCGCCCAACCTGCTGAAGAAGAGGCATGTCTGGGCCGGCTCTGCGTACACGTTCTTGTAAGTTGCGACCTTACCCCACTGTACGGCTTCAGAGCTTTTCTGACGGATACAGCCTTGGTGCTGGATTCTTCATCCTCCTCTACTACATCCCCATCTACTTCCAGGCCGTGCTGGCGACGTCTGCGGAGCAGAGTGGCATCCGCAATCTGGCCCTGATCATTGCACAGAGTAAGTTCCTATGTTCCAAGTTTGATCGTATGCCTTCAAGTCCCACCTAGCTGACCACGTTCCGCACGCAGTGCTTGCCGTCATAGTCGGCGGGATCTTGATCACGGCGCTCGGCCAGTTCGCCATATACATGGTCGTCGGCTCCGTGCTCGCCACTGTCGCCGCCGGCTTGATATACACCCTCGACGTCGACTCCAGCAGCGGCGAGTGGATTGGCTACCAGGTCTTTATCGGGCTGACTGTCGGACTGGGGTTCCAAGTCCCTGTCATGGCCGCGCAAGCGCTCGCTAAGGAAGAAGACATACCCACGACGACGTCGCTGATCATGTTCTTTCAGACAATGGGTGGTGCGCTGGGCGTCAGCGCCGCGCAAACGGCCTTCAGCAACAAGCTGATCGCCTCGCTGGTGAAGAAAGTGCCGGGAGTGAATCCGGGCCAGGTGCTCGCCGTCGGTGCAACAGACATCAGGAAGGTGTTCCCGCCCGAATTGGTACCGGGCATCGTCGATGCGTACATGGACGGCTTGAAGGTGACTTTCATTTTCATCATCGCCTTGTGGGGCGTCGCGACTATCACTAGCGTCGCAATGCCGTGGATTAACATTAAGGAGGCGTTGAAGAGAGACTCGCAGCCCAGGCCCCAGGGCGATGCGGCAGTGTGAAACGGTCCTACTTGAAGCGCAGTTGGCTAAGCGACAGAAGTGTCGACGGATAGAGCTGGATGTGGCAGTGCTGTCGCTTGGTGATGACGAGGGTCGAAATTGCGCATCGGGGGCGCGAGATCGAGACACGAGATAATTGCTGGTGGATCATCTGCGATAGCTTGTATAGTACGTGCGGTGCCGTTTGCCTCGTTGGGAGCGAGCTATAGACGAGATTTTCTTCACGGTCATGTCTTTACTCCGTGCCATTCTCTTGATACAAGATCTTTCTGTTATGAGCAGACTTAGCTGATAAGCATTCTGTGATTGGGCGAGGGCCGGCCTGCATTTAGGCAGGGCCGTGTCCACGAACGGGTGTTCCTGCCAAAGCTGCGGACATCGTACGCGTGGCGGGCGGGAATGGCGGGAATGGCGGTGTTTCCGCTCGCTGCGTGGCGCTACCATGCCGTAGCTTATAGGTTAGGTACGTAAGCTTTGATCGAAGGACTTAAGTGTAGCCTTTCCGCCGGTATGGCCGGAACGCTTCTTTTGGCTTGCGATAAGCTTTGATCTCTCGCAACATCAAGTTTTCCCAATAGCCCTGAATATTTGACGCAATCATGGCATGAGAATGTTTTTTTCGCTCTTATTCCCTTACTATGTTACCTTCCTTTGTCACCGGATGGTTGAGGCGACGATAATCCCAGAGCCACGGTCACACGTGACTCACCCCACCGATCACCCCAACACTCCCTCCTCCTCGCGGGCGCCTCCCTATTGTCTTCCACGACTCCGGGATCCCCACATGTCCTTTGTCACCACCGTTTGTCTACGCCACATCGAGTACCTTTTCGTTCATTTACCCATTGACATGGGCACCCAATAGAAAAGTTTCTTCGTCGTATCATATAGCCAAGGTCCGTCTGATTTTCGAACGGTTTATCCCCGTAGATCATAGCGGTAGCAGCCCTTATGTTATGGCCAAAGCTTGAACATGTTAGGTCCATTGGTCCGTATGCGAAGCTGCTTATCGGACCGTAAGACTGTACTCTGGTCTCGAAGTCTTGGCCTAATCTTTCATAGGTGCGTATCTTCTGTGCCTTTTTGTGAACGGTCAAGAGGTGGTACGTCAGCTCAAATCGGAATGCTGACGCTCTGCATTCGCGCTGACTCAGTGCGCCCGGCCACCCGAGTCTCGAAGCTGAGACTGCATGCGTGCAAATAGCAAGGCAATTGGTAAGAGCTGCGGAGTTCGGATGGAGGTCTTTATGATGGCATCATGCGGAGGGGGGTGCAGCATATGGAATTTAGGATTCTTGCGAAATAAAGCTAGGTATTATTACATCATACCGTCCTATGACAAAGGTGAGTGGTCTGATCGAGCGTGCCTGTCTGACAGCCTTGTGCTGATCCGTACGCTGCGCCCCTTCCATATACACTCCCTGGTTACCCCTTCGTCGACCAGCCCCGGGGTGTATAGTTTCGCTTGTAAAGGTACGTGTACTATTGTACGCTTATTATAAGCTCAAACAGAGGTTCCAGAAGAGTGATCCCAATGGAATAAATGAAATGCTCAAATCAATGACCGCTGTGGGAAGACGGTACAGAAAACGGTGTCAAGTACCAAGATGTGTTCTTCTCGATGTCTTAAGTGGCTTTCCGTTGCTTTTTCTGTTTTCGCTTATCTCTTTTCTTTCCCTATAGGACCGAAAAGCGTACCGAGCATGGTGTCAGCTTATGCCGACGCTCTTGGCCGGCATCTACAGCCATGCAGCTGTTGAGGATTCAAGCATCCGGGTCAGCTGCGGGAGAGCCGCGCCGTAGAAGATAGGTACGATATGGGCACTACATGATTGAAAGGTCCACTTGCTATACCCCTCACTTCCTTGTGTTGTCCCGTGGCACGACATCATGCCTAAACCACCATCTACATCGACTTCAAGAGGGGAAGTTTTCTGCTCGTACTGCGGCCAAGGCTTCAAGCGTGACGAACACCTGGAACGTCACATCTTGACTCATACCAATACTCGTCCATTCCGCTGCCCAGAATGCCGGGTCGCATTCAAACGCAAGTGCGTGATAAATCAGTACGTGTGTCATTTGTTGGGACCATCACTGATCAAGGGCTTCCAGAGATCTCCTCCGACGTCACTACCAATCAATCCATGTGCCTCCACCAGATGACGGCGACCCTTTCCTGACGAGAACCGAGACAGTGGATCGGATCTCGATCGCGTGTTTGAACTGTGCTCAAAGCAAAACTAAATGCGACCAGCAGGTACGTGGGCACACGTCGTATTGCCGGGTGGGCCCGACGCTCACTGATTCTGAATAGGAGCCGTGCGGAAGGTGCGTGAAACGGAAAGTCACCTGCGAGCGTCGTCCATACAGACGCAGTAGCTACAAAGATACCCCAAAGCAAGATGCACGACCTCCAAGCGTCAAAGCTAGCGAGAAGCCCATCGAAGAGATACGCGAACTCTCCATGCCCGATAAAACAGAACAGTCTGGAGAGGATGGTGCCGAGATCATGTTTCGTTCCCCCACTTCGGTTGCGTTCGCGGACATAAACGCGCACAACCCCGTTGGCACTGGCGGGTCCTCCCAGAGTCCAAAGATCTTGACCAAGAGTCAAGACACCGGATCCAGTATTGCGATCCCTGTTGCAAACATGTTGGGCCAAGCTGCCGACACACTAGACTTGGACACGCACATGTTCACTAGCTCGCAGCTCTCTGTCGGTATCAATGGCTCTATCTTTCCTGAGGGACCAGAGATCTCGTTTCTAAATACTCAATTCAATGTCCCCGTGGACGACAGCTACTTCAATGATGCCCTCGTGGATGTCTACATGCTGAGCGCATCGACAGATCAGACACTCTCAGACTCAGATTGGTCGCTAGTCCAGGACGACCTGCAGTTAAAAGCATGGCAGACGCCAGTAGAACCCTCGGCGGGCGGCGAGCTTCATGGCATCTGGCCACTCTTTCATTGCAACCCTAGAGTGGGACCCATCTCAACCACATCGACAAAGACAAATATAGCTAAGCTCAAAGTCTTGGAAAACCCGGCCATATGGTTCATGTGTACCCCACCATCATCTGCGCTGGTACATGCGCCGCTAGAGGAAAACTCGCCCGGCATTCATCCGTTCCATGCGTCTACGCGAGACAGGCTCCTGGCGGTAACACAACAGATCTGGCGCATGTCCCGAGAGCGTGTTTTTGCCACCTGGTCCGGCGACCAGCAGAGCGTCGAGTCGCACGCTTGGATGGACAGAATCATCCTTCTCCCACCGACCAACGTTCTCCGTCACCTTCTTACCAGATATATCTATCAGGAACACCAGCGCTTTCATCTATTTCCCGCACAGGACTTGTCGTTTTCGGACTCTCTCCTTCATTCGGAAACCAAGCTCATGTCGGGTATTCGCACCTTGCTGATGATTGCACAGGCCACTCGGTCTGTCAATATTCCTGAGGGTCGCGATCTGTCCGGTGGCTTGGTGGAAGTGTGTAGAACAGTGGTGCAGGATGCAGTCGATTCCGACAATGAAGTGCAGGTCAATGCAGAATTCTTGGAGACCTCGCTATGCCTGCTGCAGCTTATGCAGTGGAGTGAAGATCCTTGGCACATGACGGTATTACCCGCCCACTAATCGGCCAATATATATCGGTTGGCTGACATACATAGACTGTACTGGATATGTGGGAGCAGCATTCTAAGGTGAGCATTTCCGCTATGAAGGATAACATGTCCCTTACATGATCACGCGTTAAACATCAATCAGATCATTCAAAATAGCTTCATCGCACATGAAACTTCCCATCAAGTCGCCATTCCAGCAGATCATCAGCCTTCTGCATCGGGGGTAGCATCTCCAGACTATGGAGACACTCTGAACAGGTAAATACACCAGGCGCTACGCTGCTTTGGCTGTCCTCTATGACGCTAACGATTTCTGTGCTAGAGTCTATTATTCTTGGCTGGCAGTCGATCTCGAATTGAGCCTATTTCACGGAGTTCCCCCCAAGTTGACAGTAGGATCTATCGCCTTTGAAATTCCAGTGGTTGGCAATGCCCTTCACGGAATGTTTCTGGAAAACTGGAACGGTGCCGCAGGCTTTCCCACGAAAGGCTCACTCAGCCAGTTCGAAAGGTGTCACACATCGCTCACAGCCCTTTTCGAGGCGTTCAAGGAGGGCCAGCTAGCGGAATCGCCAAACGGTCTATCGGTGAACAGTTTACGACTACTGCTTCATCCTCTACAAACACTATCCACGCATCTGCATCAATGTCTCATAGCATTTAGCAGTGTGCAAAGTCCCGGTCGTGGTCCCAATTCTACCATGGGACTGGCATCAAAGGCCTTCATGGACGAGGTTGGCACCCTGCTCGAGCGATGGCGAAGACTTTGTGCAAACACCGTATCCATAATGGGAAGTGCTTGTCCAACGCTCCAAGGAAGTCTAGTTCTTTACCATCTCATGGTACTAAACAACCTCGTCTCGTTCCCGGAAGTAGAGCGGTTGGCGCGGGAACGGAGTGGTGCTTTCAGACCCAGTACCCCGCCCCGATGCACCATATGCGTTGCTTCTACAGAGAGCCTGGCTAGCTTGTTATTCAACTGTGGGCAATGTTTGCTCGTTCTCCGAACCATGCCATCAATGACGAGACCGCTTTGGTGGGCGGCGGCTGTGTACAGGGTTGCGCTTGTACTCAGCCGGGTCATCATCGCCAATAACTCCACAAGCTCTATGACCACGCTCAGATTCAACACTAGCCTGGAAAGCAACCCGTCACTGGACTCGAACATGGTCACTCTAGACCAGGAGTATGGTCCGCATGCGCATGAACAAGATATCACGCTACAGCGCTTCTTGAATCGCTTGCAAGGCACGCCTGTCATTACGAAGCCAGACGGTACAGTCATGGTGCTATCGAGCGAAACCGACATTCTCGACTATTGTATTTCGATGTTGGATGATCATCTAGTGTTGGAATCATCTTCATTTGCAAGTGGCGTTCGCCTCAAGCTCTGTGTTTTACGATCTAGATGGAGAGACGGTCTATAGAAGACAGACTACGCTAGACTAGACTACAAACGCTGGAACAAGAATCGCTTCCAACTGCTTCTAACCGCTTCCAAATTAACCTTATCTTAAACAGACGTATGCAAGTAGTAACCGCATCCCTTCTGATCCATACTGTATTTTGAGGACCCCCGTAAATCTCAGCACGGCCCGGGCTTCCAGAGTTTGAACCCCGCAAAGTACCTAGAGTATATGTCAGCAATAGGACGTCCGATGGCCCGTGCGCAGTTCGATAAGCTACACATATCTACCGACGTCTAGGGACGACTGACGGGTTGGAGACTGGAGACCCGAGAGTGGCTGGCTGGATTAGACGCATCACTGGCCAGATGCCCAGGTGTCGGGTGTAACGTCTTGGCCTGGTATGCATGCCTAGGTCGACGACCGTGATCTGTCTTCCGTCACATTATGGACGTGTTCGAACTCCTACTCTTGCATCTGCCCAGGTAATCCTCTTTTACGTGGTAGTCGCCCCCGCGGATCTAAACCTAGCGTCCTCCTACCTCCAGCTTACTGAACTCGGTTTTCCGCCCTTGACCCACCATCACCATGTCACTAGCACAGCTCGTTTCATTCGCGCCCAAATTCCTATACTCGCAGCTTTTCGTGCGTTTGCCCTGGCCCAAGTCCGACTTCACTGGCCAGACAGTTATCATAACCGGATCGAACACTGGCCTGGGGTTAGAGGCTGCTCGCCACATAGTGCGACTTGGGGCTGCCAAAGTTATCCTTGCTGTACGGACAGTTTCCAAAGGCGAGGCTGCCGCTATTGACATTCTCGAGACCACTGGGGCGATAAAGAATGTCATTGAGATTTGGCAATTGGACCTTTCAAGCTACGCCTCTGTTAAAGCCTTCGGATCGCGTATCTGGAGTTTGAATCGTTTGGATGCATTCATCCAGAACGCTGGTATTCTCACTACGAATTTCAGCGTCGTCGAGGGCAACGAGTCTATTATCACGACCAATGTTGTCTCTGCCACACTCCTCGCGCTTCTAGTCCTGCCAAAACTGCGTCAAACAGCCACAAGGTTCAATGTGAGGACTAGGCTCTCATTTAATGGTTCCGATCTGCAGTATATAGCGAAATTCAAGGAGGCTGACAGCTCGGGGTCGCTCTTCGACGCATTGAACCGAAAGGAGGGCGTGGACATGAACGACAGGTCTGATCTTCCACTTGGTCGATGGTCGATGGTCCTCACTGATTTGCGATACAGATATCCCGTATCGAAGCTCTTGCTCCTCTACACGGTTCGTGAGCTGGCTGCTCGAAGCCCGCTGACCCCCGAATCGAATGTCATCATCACGTACTTTACGCCCGGGGCATGCAAAACCGAAATCTTCAGACAAGAAAAGGGGTGGCTAGAAGCAGCAGCGATCCAGGCCTTCAATACTCTGGTCTGTCGAACAGTAGAAGTTGGCAGTCGCACTGTGGTCTATTCTGTGGACCCAGGCCTGGGCATCGAGGCGCATGGTGCGTTCTTGATGGACAACGCTGTGGCATCGTAAGTGAATCAATCAATCCATTGTTCCCCGCTAAATTATAATCAAGTAACGGGTCGAATGTTGACGGCCCCAGGGGCGCGAAATTGCAGAGGCAGTGGACATATGAACTTTTTGACAAACTGGAAGGCATATACCCAGGGGTCACACGTGTTCTTAAGGAAATGGAGGAAGTCGAGCCATAGATCGGACATTTCATATTTGTGTAATGATGCTACCTGTATTTATCACAATGCGCCTTATGTGAAGAACTGTTTGGGGAAGCTCCTCTGTCTGCTGCAGCTTTGTTGTTTCAGTCTGTTCTGAGAGAGGTTCGTTCAATAGTTGAATGATGGATCCTTCAATGGCCGCTAACAAAGACTCTGAGATCCGCAATCGAAGTGCCTTCGGAGGTCGTTCCCGCAGGTCTATGCTTTAGCTGGTCCCCTCAAGTTGATCTCCTCTCACAATAAGCACTAGTGAGTCCGATATTACGGACGAATCTTCCGCAGATAACACCGTGCGGACGCGGGCCATGGCGGGGCCGTGTGTGTATGCCCCGCACCCGCGAAGCTGGTAAACGACCCTCCCATAGCCCGCGTCGCGTATCGGGACTCTGCAGGCTCTGCTTCGCATAAGTTGTTGAAATCCAACGCCCCAGCCGTTACTGTTTTGCGAACTCCAACCCCGCTTCATCTGCTCATGCCAAACACTACCATGGATGTGATTAACCCTCCCAAGGGGCTCTTCACAAGCCTTTTTACGTTTGCAACCATCTCCTGGGCTGCTGCAGTCTGTGTCTCGCTTTCTGTCTTCCTTCCACGAGTTTTAACTCGTGGGAAGAGACTTCCCACTCCTGCAGAAAGAGGCATTGCGCAATATGGCAAAGCAGGCGATCAAGACTTCCACAAAGCGTTGATAGATGGATATACGAACGTAAAGAATATGCCTCCTAATTTTAAGGATTGCTAATTGATTGGTCTCCCAGCACAAGGACTCCTTCTTTACAGTCCCCATGGACCACCACCCTATGACGATAGTACCCGGGAAATTTATCGACGAAATCAAAGCTCTTCCGGAGACCATTCTTAGCTTCCAGAAGCAGGTTACAGCGCGTTTCCTAGGAAAGTACACTGGACTTGGTGTGAACGACACCTTGGTTCATTCCGTGAAGTACGACCTGACGAGGAACATCCCGAACATTCTTCCGGAGTTGCAAGATGAAGTCGGATACTCTATCAATAAACATATCGGCGAATGTCAAGGTATGTGTTACCACCAAAGTCGCCGATTGACCGGCTAAATTGACGACAGATTGGACACCTTACCCCCTCTACCACATGTTTCTTCATCTTGTTGCGCTTCTATCAGGACGCATTTTTGTTGGTCATCCTTTGAGTCGCGACGAAACCTGGGTGAGATCCAGATACCAACGCTCTCGTCCACCACGCTAATGTCAAGCTAAAGCTCGCCGCTACGATAGCTTACACTGTTGACGGATTCACCGGTAAACAAGTTGACGAGCCTACCTTCACTGTCACTATATTGATATTTGAGTAGGAGCGGAGAAGCTTTGGAAGTACCCGACCTACTTGCATCCAATCCTGCAGTATATACTCCCAGAGGTAAGATCTTGAGCAAAAGACAATGGACCTTTTTTAATAGCAATTCTAGGTCCGGAAGGTGCACGGTTATCTTTCAGCTGGCTCCAGGTACATACAGTCTCCACTTTACTGCCTGAATAACTAAGCTCATGGCATCCCAGAATGCTGGCACCAGTGATCAGAGGACGCCGTGCCAATCCCGAGAAGTTCCAGAATCACAACGACATGGTCCAATGGATCATCAACAACTCGGAACCGCGCAACAAAGACGACGTTGACTACGTTACCAAGACCCAAATGTTGATCTCCGTGGTAGCAATCCACACTACAACGATGACTATGACACAGGTTATCTTCGATCTCCTTGCTCACCCCGAATACATCGACATCCTGCGTGAGGAGATCAAGCAGGTACGCCCCGACGAGAACGCCCCGTGGACGAAGCATCAGATTGCCGGACTGCGAAAAATGGACAGTTTCATGAAGGAGTCCCAGCGCTTCCGCCCGCCGGGGTTGCGTAAGTCGCACACAGAAACCTATACTGGAGAAGCTAATGGGCTCTAATAGTCACCATGAACCGGGAGGTGCAGCAAGATATCAAGTTGTCGAATGGCCTTCTTCTGCCAAAAGGAGACCATATCGCCATCGCGGCCGGAAGCAACGCCATCGACCCCGAGATGTTCGAAGATCCGCAAAGATTCGATGGACTGCGTTTCGCGAAGCTGAGAGACCTGCCGGGTAATGACAACAAGTACCAAGTGAGTTCTCAGGCTGCGATGGAGCCGTTTGGACCCGATTACTGATAGCATTTGTAACACAGTTCGTCTCTGTCGCCCCCGACCAACTTCACTGGGGGGCAGGAACTCATGCCTGTCCAGGTCGCTTTTTCGCGACGTACGAAATCAAGATGCTGCTCTCGAAGATTCTCGTGGATTACGACATCAAGCTTCCCGATGGATCTACGAACAGGCCGCAAGATATCGCGATTGATATCCGTGTCGTCCCGAGCATGATGGCTCAAGTCATGTTCAAGAAGAGGAAGAATTGATTAGATAGCACGGGGTTGTCTACCAAGAGTCAAGAAGGACTGGACAAGGTTTCGATGCTATGATAGTTGAAGGTTATATGTAGATCAATCGCTCGTTAATGCTACTCATCAGTCTGCTACAAATTGAATTGGGTACAACAATAATATATTGGGACGTGTTTCAGCATAAGCAATAGAAAACCAAAGTTCAACTCGCTTATTGTTATTTGCTGCTTTTACTATCTGTGAGTCTACGGCATATAGTCAAAGATTGAATCTGTATAATTGAGGATTGAGCTGATTGAAATATTTGTGTTTTGGCACCCCACCGAGTGCTTTTACTGTGTTTTGCCGCGGCTTGCCCGAGCGCGCGAAGTATCAAATTTGGTATAATTGAGGATGTACCGGCGTTCGCGCAAGATGGTTTTACTTTCCCACCCGTGCTCCGGATAGATTCGAGACGTGTTGGTTTGAATGTGATTGCATTGCGAGAAAAGATCTCTCCGAGAATTGTGAACCTGGCCGCTGTGGACTTTGCCGCATGTGTAGGCTCATGATCACGCGGCTCGGCCCCTCCGGACCATACTCACACGGGCGAAATCCTTTGCGGATCTTACCCTAGCCAACATTCTGAGCTCAGCGTACTATCATCGGCGACACGGCGTCGACGAAAACCGACCTTTGCCATGTACCATGATAGAGTCTCCCTGTATTACTGCTATAAAACGCCAGGGGAGCAACATACGACACTCTTTACCACCATCAGATATCAACATGTTCTACTTGATTTCATCTATTATTCTGAGTGTTGTTGCCCTATATTCTTTTGTGGTAAGACGCCGGTTGCCCTTGGGTACAAGGTGGCCTCCAGGGCCGAGAGGTCAGTGTTACGGATGGGTGAACCCTCGGATCGATATGTACTAATGGTTGATCAGGATTGCCCTGGATCGGAAGAGTATGGGACATCCCTCGCCATCATGCCTATCTCCGTTTCAAGCAATGGTCCGATCAATATGGTCCTCTCTACAGCATCACGGTGTTTGGCGTCAATCATATCTGGCTCTCCTCCGACAAGGTGGCAAATGACTTGCTTTCAAAAAGGGGCGCGTTACATCAGAATCGCCCCAGCTTGCATCAATTGGAGGACAGCCAGAATGCTCCGGAGTACCTACCTTTGCTAGGATACAATGGTATGTCTCCACATAGTCTCTGAAGACGAAATGTATTTGATTGAGTACTAATTGATGAAACTTCTCTAGACGCTTGGCGCCGGCAGCGAAAGCTAGTGACACAGGTCATGTCTGAGTCTGTTAGAAAGCGTCACTTTAATGTCCCGTATCTTGAGCTACCCCAGATGCTCTCAGAGCTGCTTTCAAGCACTGGAGATTACCAAGACCATCTGGAAAATTACACCAGTCGTGTAATCGCTCGCTTATCTTATGGAGATGCAGAGCACTTCGCCAAGGTTCGATCGCATTCGCACGCACTCATTCAAGCCATCTCCCCTGCAAAATACATTTCGAACATCATCCCCCAGCTCAAATACCTACCAGGATGTTTGTCGCCGTGGAAGCAGATAGAGTCCAAACGCCACGCGGAAGAACGAGTGTTCTTTATGCAGACACTGGCCGATGTGGCTGGCAAAGTCGGTGCCGGATCTGCGCAGTGGTCCTACCTGCAACAGTGCCTCGAAAGTAAGACTGAATCCGGCATTGATGATATGGAATGCGCCTATATTGTGGGCATGATTGGACTTGCTGGCGTCTTGACGACGTCCTCGGCTATGATGAATTTCATCCTCGCCATGGCGCTGTATCCGGAATGGCAGACACGGCTGCAGGAAGAAGTGGACAGCATATGTGGCGATAGGATGCCCCAGCTCTCGGATTCGCCACGAATGCCGCTTCTCAGAGCCGTGGTTATGGAAGTGATGAGATGGCGGCCAATCGTACCCAGTGGTGAGTTGCCTCCAATTGCAAACTGCTGGACCTCTTCTCATCCTAACTGCGCGTCAGGTATTCCGCATCAGACCACCGCGGACGATGTCTATGATGGATTCTTCATTCCAAAAGGCTCCTACATTCACCCCAGTCCCTGGGCTATCACCCGCGACGAATCCATGTATCCCGACCCCGAACAGTTCAACCCCAATCGCTGGCTTTCGCCAAAGTATCCCTCTTACAGAGAGCCCTTGACCGAATTTCCCAATATCCGCAATTTCACAAGCTTTGGTTACGGGCGGCGTCTCTGCATGGGCATGGACCTAACCGACCACGAGTTCTTCCTTACAATGGGCGGCATGGCGTGGGCTATGGCCATCTCCAAGAAGAGGGATATGAATGGCAGAGAAGTACCCGTTCCGCATCACGACTACTCACAATTTCTGATTAGCAGACCGAACAAGTTTGATTTCGCAGTGAGGCCGAGGAGCGAGAAGAGACAACTCCAGCTTGAGGATTATTGTCGGGCTTCAAGGGCTATCTTAGATGCCCCGCTAATATCCCAGCGTAAATAGAATTTAGTATAATATAGCTACTAAGGTTCTTTAAAGAATACTCAAGATAAAGGAACTTCTGTAACAATATTAGTCTAAAGGATTAATTTCAACGAGCAATAGTGAGTTCTACTACCAGGAAAGCCAAAGTTCAGTATGGCAGAGAGGAGCTCCAGAAACACTTCACACGGTAAATCAGATGATGATATCAGTACATAACATGATCGCGCATATCGTTGCAAATGGTCCGCAGGGCGCCATTCGCAGCTTTGAATTGTAATATTGCGTTTGGATTGCGATGCGCAAACACCCCAATTAGTATACAGTCAGTCGATGGCACAGAGAAAAGTTCTATGCATCCATATGAACACACATATCTACTTTGGTAACAAGCAGCAGATGACACTAGAAGAATAGACTGAGCACGACAGCGAGAAAGACTATACCAAAAGTCGCCTCAGTCCGGGCAGCAGCACCGGGAAACTCTGGCGTACCGGTTGCCGAAGGCATTGACACGTTTCCAGTACTCGTCGCATTGCCGGAAGTTCCGTTCGCTCCGCCAACCATCTCAAAGTTTGCACACGTCAACCTCGTAGTATTGCTTGTATGGATCACAAATCCCAATCCGCCAAAGAATGCGACGCTGTTAGGATCCGTACTGAGGTATGGATCAATAAAGCTTGTCGTGAAGCTTCCCTCTGCCATGATCTTCCCGTCGTGTTTACCAGCCAGGTCACCAACCTATAATTGAGAATATGTGTCAGTAAAGTGAGACTATCGTGGGAAAGGTATTGCTACCTACCTGGCAAGTTTCCGGAGCAGACGCATCGCACATGTAATACTCGCCGCGGTTGGTTGGGTCGAGATGGCCCAACGTAGCTGTGCAGTTGCCATCAGCAGGCACAGGGAGTGCGTGAATGTGCCATGGAAACGGTCCATATTGCGCTTGGTTGGGAAGACCGGTAAGATTGACGGTGAGTTGGACACCAGATTCTGTACCAACGGCTTCGACGGACCCGCGGATTACGGTGCCTACGTAAGGGTCAAACATGGTGTCTGGGAGATCGGCGCGATAGGTCGCAGCAGGCAGATTGGATTGCGCGGTTGCGGTGCCGGCTAGACCCGTGAAACCCGAGTTTATGGGACCAGGGTTGATTATAGCACCTTCGAGCGTGTCCACACCAGCAAAGGGCGTGCCGGTAGGCAGAACGGGGAGAACACCTGATTTGATGGTGCTGAGGACCTCAGGAGGAGGAGGAGGGCCTTGTGCCCGCGAAATAGACTGGCCATAACCCAGAGTAGCGAGTATGAAAGTGAGAAGAACTGAGTGATGCATCGTGCCGGTTTGACGGTGTGACTGTATCAAAGGGTACTGGTGAATGGATTCGTAGCCCGCTTGCTCTATATACAACACTCGACGGCGCAGATCAACGCTTACCTGCGTGTGACATCACGACTTGGTTAGCTTCCGGTAATTGAAAGTACCCCCGAGATCTTCCTGCTATGCGAGATAGATGCACGGCCAGACTCGATCTCGCATTCGCACCCACGTGGTAGAAGCGAGCCGCGCCCGGCATATACTATCCGCGAGCTTGTATGGGGTAGATGCGGGGAGCCAATGAATACCTCACTAGCCTGAGGAATCCCATGCTTCTATCTTTCATGCGACAGATGACACCTGATCTTGTTAGTCAGGATTGGAGTGTATGTGTGGCGCGTCGCCAAGCTGACTTCACCACTCGATGAAAAGAGCCTAGTGCGACAAGAAACAAAGCTATACACGACAGGGGGTATTATCGACGATGTCGTATGAGCAACGTATAATCAAATCATTATTTTTTCAATAACCAGTTCTGAGAAAGCTCGCACGTCGTTGTTGTGTGATATCTTTATCTCGTTACTGCTACACGGCCCATGTCAAGGGCACGTTCCGTCACTCAACTCAATCGAAGATGCTACTGAAGAGCAGGAACGTACACCACAGTACTCGTCCACGAAGCTCCACTCACTATCACTATCCCCTGCAAAATCATTGTCACAGTCTCTTGTGTGGCCATTGGCTTGTGCCCTTGCCTCGTCGGCCCTAATCAGCCTTCTACCTTCAGCTCCAACCCATTCGACCAGACTACAGCGTTGCTGCTCCTCAGGCGCTACTTCACCCTCAAATTCTTCACAGTAACATTTATCGAAGTTGCTTAAATAGCCACCGGTGTTACTGCAAGGGAAGGGAATCGCGCATCCATCGCATTCCCCATACCCTATTTGCCAGCAGCCAGATGCGTTTCTGTGCCATCGCCATGTGTACTCCCCGAACCAACTGTAGTTGTATATCCTAGGAAAAAGCGATATTTTTGGGTCGAACCGCGTTCTTTTTCGAGCCCATCTGGATGGTGTGAGGGCTGCACGCAATAGGGTATGGCCGTACGCATCGTAGGCATTCGTCGGCTGCGTCGTAGTAAGAGGCGAACCGCAGTATATATTATAGCTGAATATATCCACGCCTATTCGCATTGGTCGATAATGATTCGTCTTGTACACCATGGGTTGCTGCCGGGGTGCCACCTGTGTCTGCATTCGGGACTCCTTGACGGCGCGCATCTCTGCGATGCGCCGCTGTGCCCAGACAGAGAATGCCTCATCCGTCTCTTTGTAAGGCTCAGGGCTTTCGAACTCTCCAGCATTCTTGTGAAACTTCTCATAGTGACTCCATTCAGCCACGAGTTCCTGGTCAAATTCCTCTTCCAGATTCACATCCCACACGACAATATCCAAGTTCTTTTGTTTTCCTGGAGAACACCAGCATACTCTGTCCCGCCGTTGATTTTCATATATCTCGTATCTTAGAGTGTCTCGCTTCTTCCTCTTGTTCTCTCTTCGACATTGCGCATGTTCCCACTTTCTGCCTCCAACGCTTTGTGTACGAGGCCTAGATTTAGCTTTTTTGGAAGAGCGCTTGCGTGCGTAAGAAGCAGATCGAAGGTCGCGATATGGGTGCATGGTGGTGCGTCCTGCAGCGTTCATATAGGACTCGTTGTCAAAGTCGGCCGCGAAAAGGTCGTCTGCCTGCTGGTCTGCAACATAAAAGGACCTAGTAAGCATGGCACAACACGAGCAGCCACCCCACCAGTCGTCGTCCGGATCGAAATCATTGCTGTCTTCCCAGGATATCAATGAATCGGTATTCCAAGGATCGTCCGCGAGGAGCCATAGAGATATATCGGGTTCCATGGTGAGCTAGAAGAGAAGTACAACTTGCAAGCGCAAAGAGCTGTTGCTGAACAGGAATCTAGTGAGCTCAATAGAGACGACTATTCTGCAGCAATGGCGGAAAGGTTGGTGATACAGGCGTACATCTTAACAAAAGAACCATCCTTAGATATAGATTTTGAATTGTTCCATTCTTGCATTGTTGCGCCCTAGCAGACGGCCCAGTGGAGGGCTGAGGCTAAGCCAAAGGGCGGAGCGTTGTGGCACGGGCCCTAAGCTTAGCCCGTGAAGGATTCAAGATGGGAACGCCAGTCACTCACATGCATCTCTCATGTGCCGCTTGGTGGTAGGAACATCTGGTGTCAGCGTAAGAGGCAGCAGAAAATAATGTTGCTACATCTCTTTTGGAGACGCAGCTGTTTAGCGTCGCACTAATCCCAGAACAGCCAAAGGGCGGGGCACGAAATCACACCGGAACCTGGTTCATTCCCACACTCATCCGCTTTAAGATTTCTCATTTCACAACTGAGACACCATCTTACTGGGATGTTGATTCCTTTGCATGTCGCCTAGGAGCTCAGCCAGTCATTCTTCTGGCCCTTTCGTCCTCTTCGCTTGTAGTGAAAGGCTCACTACCAATTGCCTTACCTTCGTTTCACTGCTTCCACGCTTAACCAGGGCATACTGCCATCACTAACTTGATAAAACATGCAAGACGATAATTGATTGCCATCAACCGCCGTTACATAAATTGTACCTATGGCAGACAGTCCGGCGACAAGTCGACGTCCATACGCGCCAAATTTAGCAAAAGTTTTGAATTTGAGCTATTGTTACTACTCCCAAAATGCCCCATCAACGAAAGTTGCTTGACTATTTAGATCGCGATCCCAAATCTCGGTACATGCGAGCGAGCTTACCAAACGCGATAGCCCGTGCCTGGGACGATAGCTCGTCAAACCTCACATCTGGGGTTGACGCGAGTAATGATCCTGCAGCTTTGACGATCATCTCCGATATAGCATCAGGATGCACACGTAGGGCCCTTGGACTCTGATTGAGACCATAAAGACCGGTCTCCAATTTATGAGCCCGTATCTCATTCATGCTTCTGCTGTTATGATTCGCTCTAACCTCGCGAGAATTCTGGTCCTTGAGCGCATCAAGAGGACAGAGAGGATAGCGACTGACTGCAAAGTGAGCTGAATCAACTTCGCACCTTGACTGTGAGATTTTTCTAGTTATCGAGGCGTAATTATGCGCGGGTCCACTGACAGCATGCATTAGGTGCTCTACCGTGAACTTGGTGTCCGTCGCCTTCACTAAGAGCTCAAAGAAATGATCATCATCGGCCTGGTAGCAGTAATTAAAGACGTTACCAATCAAATGAACATACCTGGAGATCTCTGCAAAGTCCAATGTGCCCACGTGCTGCCGAAACTCAATCGTCCTGGGCACAAATTCACTCTCTTCACTTAAGAAGAGATTATCGAAATTGACAGTGGCCCAATGGCCATTGAAAGTCTCGCCACCCCAATCGAGCTGGAAAAATCTAGAAAGATCCCCGTTCGATCGAGATTCCTCGATGCTTTGTAGCCAGTCAAACACGTTGTAGTTGCCCGACCCCAACCGTCCGTTGCGGTGGAAGAAGGATAATGGAATATAAGGAGAGATTGTGTAGAAGTCCTTAGAGTTGACAGGCGCAAGAATGCGACTAGCTGCATGTAAAGCATCGAAGTTGTGCTCGTGGGCGGTGGTGAGCTGGAAGACGCGCTTCGCTACTGGGAGCGGAATGACTGTGCCTTTCCCGCATCCGATATGTACGTGCAACCCACAAGAGATGTTACTAACAAACATGCAATCAAAGTCATCTTCCATCGATGCGAGTACCTGTAGCACACGTTCGATCTGCTGGAAAGATTCTTCATCTCCAAGATTGAACACAGGAGATGACAGCTCTAGAGGATCTTCCAGGTACCCAGGAACACAGTCCTGCTCTGTTCCTGTTAGTTCTAGATCGTCGCAAAAGACGGACCAGCTTGAGTAGGGATCTACCGCTGGAACTTCATCATTTCCCCAGCCACCAGCTTCGATTCCCGCTTCATTGAGCTTGTACCAGATTGCATGCCCTGGTTCGACATGCCGGACCTTGTTCCTGTCTACTTTAGAACCAAAGCGTAGGTATTGAGCGAGTTTAACGAAGGCGTCCTCTTTGTAAACACAAATGAACTCCAGTTCGACGCCGAATGTGAGCGATGGCCATATGTGTGCCGGTGCCATGTCTGGAAAGTGCCTCTGAATAGCCTTAAACCCCCACGAGCTTGTTTTAGACTGCACTCTCGAAGCAGAAGTGTAAGACCTCGCCTAGAAAGAGTAAGTTACGGGTTTACTCTTTGATCTACTCTGTGGTGCAAGGAGGAGACCCAGTCGGATGATGTTGAATTTAGTAACAGACTCGTTGCTTAGAAGTCGAATGAACCTGGAGTAATGCCAAATTTAAACTGCAATGCACATGCGTTGTATCAGATCACAATGGGAATATTTGATTTATATTACATTGAATTTGCACAATGTGGGCGTTGGTACGTTCTTTAAGTTGGCGTTTTGGTTTGTGCTGAGATCGTGATGCTCTCAGATTCCTTTATTGCATTATTGGAATTTGACAGTGTCTTCGCTTACAGTTTCTGAAACGTCCGCACCTTATCATATCCAAAATACCCGATCCAGTGATGCCCCCAGGCAAGTTTGAGCGGTGGTTCTAGGATGTTTTGTCTTTATGTGAAGTCTGTTGGTAAGCGCCCGAGGAAGGCAGTTGGGGGCCAACCTTGCCGCCTGTCGCCTGCCGAGGTGCCAAGTGCATCTGGAATCTCGATAATCATCCACCACGCAATCAATGACATTTTGATTGTCTTATTTTGCTGACCCACGATTCAATTCACTGCCTATACTGCATGCGCACTTTTTGTACATGAGCTACGAGTTCCCGCAGCATATCGCCCAACCCGTAACCCATAAGGCTCAGCCTCGCGAAATGCGAATGAGCGCAGCCCTGCGTCGCTGGCATGCCGGCATGGCTTCTTCACAATTGACCAGAGTTCTCCAAGGCATAAAGAAGAGGGTCTCGATCCCAGCCGCTTGTCTTGTCCCGCAACATTCCACTGGGCGGTTGTTTTCCACATTCAGGCCAAGGTGGACTGCGGAGCGAGTGCTGGAAAAACATGGATTGTCAATGGATTGGCTGGAACAAAAGCGACTGACCTTATACGACTACAACGACACTCTTTTCAGCAGACGCCTTGGCTTTGAACGGCGAGAGATCAGGCTGCTTTACATCATGCCAAACGCCAATGCTTTGAGTACCGTCGAGATGGTTATGGCGCATTGTAACCTTGACGAGCATCCGCCATACGAGGCGCTATCATATACGGGAGGCGATCCGGGTTCGAACCTATCCTCGACATCTCAGAAAGACTTCAAAGATACATGGGAGGAAACATTCACGGTCATAGTGAATGACATCGAGTTCAAAGTGAAGCGTAACCTCAAGGAAGCTTTATATCGCTTTCGGAAAACCCACGCTGGGAAGGCCATATGGATTGATAGCATTTGCATCAATGAGGCCGACCCAGTAGAGCGCACTGAGCAAGTCAGACTTATGTGTGAAGTGTATGGCGAGGCTGAAGATGTGCCAATCTGGTTAGGAGAACGAACGGACGGTGTTGAAACGGCACTCAGCTTGGTCAACGGCATGATCAACGCATTTAAATCCTGGTACGACAAAAATCGGTTCCGGATGGATTGGAATCGGATCCTCAAAGAGGCTGAAGCCACACCAGACGCTCTCGATCAGAAACAATTTTGGGAATGGCTGCAGTCGGAATCTTGCAAGCCTTTCTTCGATGGCATCGATCTTGGTGCTCTTGGAATCCGAACAGATGATAGGGCGCGAGATTATCTCCGCGCCCTGCTGTCTCGAAGATGGTTTGGCCGCGTTTGGACCTGGCAAGAGAAGGAGCTCGCCACAAAGGCAACGGTCTATATTGGAGAACACACACTTCCATGGGCTGAGCTCAGATTTGCGATGCTCCTCATTATGGCACATGATCTCTCGGAAACTAGAGTCACTTCAACGGTCCTCATGCCGGGCCGGGAGTATTTGCGCGTGCTAGATAGCTTAGGGATCGCCAGATCGCCTGACCTACTGGACATCGTCCAGAACGTAAGGCACCGCGAGACCCAGCTGAGGCGCGATAAGATTTTTGGTGTTCTTGGAGCTGCAGAGCGATACGAGCACCCACCGAACGAAGACGTCGCGCACTTCTCGCGCCTGGTAAACTACGGCTATCTCACAACACAAGATCTTTACAGAGAGTTTTCTCGTTACTGGATCCTAGAGAAACGCGACTTACGCGTCCTGCAGGATTCTGATCCTTCGAGGAGGAAGATCAGAGAGCTGCCCTCATGGGTGGTGGATTGGTCAGACACAACTCCATCGCACCAGCTCTCCAGCCGCTTGTACAACGCTACAAGAGACACAAAAGTTGAAGTTCAATACCACTACCACCTTGACCCGGACGAGCTCCGACTGGCGGGTGTCGCAATCGATACAGTGAGCTTCGTATTTCAAAACGAGCGCATAGAAAGAAGTGAGCAACATCTGAGTCACCGAACAATCGATATCCGCGAAATCCCAACTTGGCGCCATCGCCTCGTTGAGCCTCTCTCGTCACTTTACGTGGCAGGAGTTGATCGAAAGCACAGGGGTATCTTGGGGCAGAGCTGGCAAGCACCCTTGGACAGCATGAACTGGAACGAAGCCTACCAACCCACAGGTCAACCATTGTCAGAAGCTTTCTGGAGAACACTTCTGACGGACCAGAATCCCTATCTCACCAATGCTACCGACAGGCGCATAGACAAGAACACAGACATAGCTTCTATTTTCCATCGATGGGCCCACAGGAAAGCGCTCCACCGTAGCCTACTACCCGAGTCGATGAGGGAGCGTAAGGAGGATGATATAGCGAGATGGCGGTGGGTTGAGGCCTTGGAAATGAGCTTGTTGCACAAAAGGCTTTTCATGACAAAAGCAGGCCGGATTGGTCTCGCACCTCGGAGCGTTCAGCCCGGCGATATTGTATGCGCATTCTTTGGTGGCAGAGTGCCGTTCAGTCTCAGGAAACAGGGCGAATGGTACACGCTGGTGGACGAGACGTATCTCCATGGTTTCATGGATGGAGAGGCCATCGATTTGGTGGACCAAGGCGCGCTGAGCAAAACTACATTTTGCATCCGATAAGAAGAGGCTGAAGATTTGTGGAGAAGCGGTGTGTTGGTAAGCATATGCAGCTCACCACAACCGAGTATTGGGTCCCGGGATGATAGCGGGGTCACACGAGGCTGAGAATCAATCATCGATCCATTCCCCACCTTGCGTAAAAATACGATTCTCTTCATCGTTAGCTTGTGCTGCTTCATCCTGCTTTACATAGGCCTGCGTATATTTCCATCCACTTCTGTTTGAGCTGTGTTGTCCACTGTCGCCGAGCAGCGTGAGCTGCTGGATCCATCAGATTAACTGACACAGTTTGAGAAGGGCTCCCCAGGGCTCCAGCCTCAGTATTACCGCCGCAGACTATGGCATACTGTGCAACTCCAACGTGCACGCTACCTCTCCACCATGTTCTGAACTGGTCACCCTGTACGCAACACTCCACGTAAAAAGGGCGCTTCGCCTCGCGAGTCTCTAACGTTTTCCTCTTTCTCGCAAGGGGGATAACGAATTAGATTGTCTCTAGCGACCAGCGAATATATTAGTCCAATTCCATTTCCCTCAGCTTTCCAGGTATGCTGACTTTGCATCCTGACTGGTAGTTCGCATCGATGCGCTAGGTATCATAACCATGATTGGTGCTGAGCAAGTTAACTCCGCAATTGGTCGTCTAGTTCGTAGCCGCTACACTGAATACCTTCCTCTATTGGGCGCGTTCGTCTTCGCCAGCGACCAGTTCGCCGATGCCAAGTCTGGGTTTGCGTTGTACAACCTCACTGCCGGGATTATGACAACGGACATTGCGGGGTGGTTCTCCCGTTGGTGCATGTCGCAAGGATTCGAAAGGAGCAGCAGCAGGGTGGTCTGGACGGTGAATGACCGATCGCGAAGAAAGAAAGGGTGTTTGAGGGGTCCGCAAACAGCTGACGGCGTACTTGCGAGCATCATTGGCACAGTCGTTAACGCTACCCTCCTCGCCATTACCATCCTCCAAGGGGACTGGTGGGGATTCGCAAACGCCGTATCAATGGTCCTATCGGTCGCTGTACGCGCCTACGTTGTCCAACAAAACCGCAACGCACTGGATGCCGCAGCAGAAAAGGCGCTCCATGAAACCAACAGCGAGGCCAAGATCGAGAAAATCCTAGTCATCCTCTCCGATGCCAGGATGGTGACAATGTACGTCCCCGCAAATGTCGTGTACCGTTGTTTCGTCTCGAAGCCCGACCTCAAGCACAAGCGCCTATACTACAATATTCGCATGGTCGGATGGGCCGGTTTCGCGGTGCAAGTTGTGTCGCTGGGCATGTCTGGATTGGCGACGCAGCTCGTCACCGTGTCCATAATGGTCATGGCTACTATTGCGACACACTTCCATATTGGATGCCAGGAAGAGATTGTCGCGACAAGATTGTGCGCTGCGAAAGGGGAATTTGGGCCGAATCGAACCAGAAGAAAAGATGTTTATGCCGCACTGGAGTTGGAGGGACACGAGGAAGAGAGCATGCTGGCATGGAACTTGATGCCGCACAAGACGACACCTTCTGCGACCTCGTGGTGGACTTCGTATATGAAAGACAAAGAGGAATATAAGAAGCGTAGAAGTGGTGAGAACACAGTGCCGCAGCACGGGAGTATTCATTCGGGAGCGCTTAAGAAGGACGAATGCATGGTATAAGACGGATCTAAGAGATGACTTCGAGGTTGGTGACGAAAACGCCCCCTCTGCCACGAAGTTTTAGGGCTTATAGCACCTGTAGTACAAGCATTTTCCCGATGCTATGTTTCACTGTGCAACTCCAAACGTCGCACCGCCCCCATTCAGAAATTGCTCTTCTTGTTCAGTGTTCGTTCGTCCCAGAGCACCGTTGCGATGCGGATATCTTCCGAACTTTTCCAGTGGCTCTCTATGCATTCTCTCTGCTTTTAGAAACCCCTCCATCAGACGTTTGGACGCTTCATAGCCTTCCGAATTTTCGATGCGTTTTGAAAATTGCTCCGTAAGATTATCAAGCATTTTGTGGGCATCAATATCTTCGGAATGCTCCAATGGCAGGTAGAACCATATTCTATGGGCGAAGGAGTTCTGCCATTGTGGATGGGTGTCTGGGCGGGAAATTGGCGATGATGCGGATTGTAGTGTTTTGACAAAGTCAAAAGCCATCCTGTTATAGTGCGTGTACACTTTTTTTAGGCCCTTGTTTGTACGGAAAATATTACGTGGCATTTGGTCGAGTAGAATCACCATACCCAGAGCTGTCCAAGCGGCTTTCGACCCGCCATCCCCCTTTTCTTCCGTTCGTATGGTTTCGAGCTCCTGTAGAAATGGCTTCGCAGTCGGCTCTGGCAGTCGTTCAGGACCGATGCTTTCTAACACGTGTGCGAAGTTGTCCTTGCAAATGCGGTCCAGGTCAGGGTCCCCGAGAAACCATTTCTTCATGAGACTATCATCCAACCTCCTCCCGTCCAGATCTGCCCCCACAAGCCAAATGTCGGTGACCTGTTTATACAAGTTTGGGGTGAAAACGTCCTTGTTAAGACGGAAGGAGGACATAGGGCGGGGACAGCGTGTGAGTAGTCTACGAGGATGAGCGCCTGTGTGCCGTAGCGCAATTCGATGCATAGGGTTGGGCGAGAGGGAAATCGATGGAGGTCGTGGTGATGGTGATACTTTGAATTGTGATAACCCTAACGCGCTAACGATGGCCAGTTTGGGAACGATGACGTAATCCATATCATCCATTGAAGCTCACCGCTACCCAGGGCTGATGTGCAGAACACGGACGTGGACCTCTGGATCTACGTTAATGGATATACACGCGATTTATGCAGCTCGGTCGTTCACGCTGCGGATTGAAATGACGGTAGTGGTCGGCGTTGAATTCGTAAGATGGCAATCACAGTAGGCATGCGCACAGCTTGGAAAGCAGTGCACGCAAAGAGTCACAATCAACAAGAATTTAACAATGACGGAGACTAGGACTTGGAGCTGTATAGTTGTTCAACAAATCCGCTTGAATCCTTACATGAGCCTTCTCGCTTGGCGTCGCTTCCCTGCCGACTCGCGCTATGCACAAAGAGTCTATTGTGAACCCGATTAGGAAACATATATCGTTACACATGATCTGTGTGCCGCATGCTCACGAAGACCTTTCTAAGGCGTCATAGGACACCCTTAACTACTGCTCCTCTTTTACACACCTTCCAGTAGACAACGAGGCACGATGAGAACCGAAAAAGCGACTGATGGCCAAGACGTTGAACACATGGAGGATCTCGAAAGTGCATCCTTGATACCAAACAAAGAATGCCACAGATGTTCATCCACCGCAAAAAGCAGTCGCCTCCGTCACGTATTCAAAACAATAGTACTCATCGCTTTGGCTTACATATGCTTCCTCGAAACGAACATACGTCTGGCCGTGCAGAGCCACGAGACCTACAGTCATCCTGCCGAAGGCTTACCGTACTGTAAGAACACCAGTTTTTTCCTGGAAGGTCCTCGTCCCGCATTCGACTTCAGCTGACACCAACCAAGCTCCAGCCAACGACGTTGTTCAGTACGCACCGAGAAGGATATGGCAGGATGGAGATTGGTCACAATATGACAAGAAACCCGGACCGGAGCTAGACGCACTATGGAATGAGCTTCTCACTGGTAGGTCAATAACGATCATCACTCGATCTTTGGCATAGCTGACTCCAGGGCCATGACACAGGCCAAATCATCCGCGTCTCAGAGGCAGAGATGAAGCGCCAGGGCGAAAACCTAACGCATCGGGTACAGCTGACCGACGGCGATTACCTGGGCACAATGTCAGTCTGGCACAGTCTCCATTGTCTTGAGAGATTGCGCAAAGTCATCCACATGGACTACTACCACGACAAGATTCCGGACTACAAGCCCGATACGGGAATATGGACGAAAGATCACTCCGGTGAGGAGCCATGATGTCCATCAAAATTCTTATCCCAGTGTGCTGACAGTAGGCAGATCACTGCATCGAGCGCCTACGAGACGATATCATGTGTCACCCGAACATCGCAGTCTACATTCCCGAGTGGGATGAAACCCATACTCTGCCAGATGGATTCCGTATGATATCCAAAGGACAAACTACGTGTATCAACTGGGATGCGTTAGATCAATGGGCAAGAAAGAGGGCACTGAAGGGAGGTGCATACACATTAAAACCTAATCCGTTTGGAGACGAGCATGGTGTACATATACACCATTAACCTCGTTCTGTTAAGTTGAGTCATTCGTACATTATCTAATTGTGTGTTCATTAGCTCATAAAAAAACCACCGAAGCCACGGAGTTGCTCCCCATTCATGCCCAATACGCATAACATGCGATACCCTAAGCCAGTCCATTAACCGGAATCGGAAAGAGAACCCAATAGAGTGCTCTCATAATCGTCTCTATTCTATTCTTTGCGCCTTGGTCGTGCTCTGCTCAGTCATTCACCTTCGGGGGTGGCTTATCGAGTACCGTTTAATGAACTATAAACACGACCTTGGTTAACTTCTTCGCCTCCTTCGTTTTTGCCGGACGGTTTGTCCTGCGACTAGAGGTTCTTGAATCATGATAACGTTCGGTCGACGCACACATTGATTCAAGTGTCGCCGTAGCGCCTTCGTCCGCTGCGCAACGAATTCCACTTGAGCCATCTCACCGACGACGCGGTTGTCAACTGCATAGATGTAAAACCTTTCCCCAATTTTCGTCGCTCGTTCGTCGTTTGCGGCCGCTTTTCGGATGTGCTTGACTCCCAACAAGCCGTTGCTCCAAAGTGTTGACGACAAACTTTTTGGTGGGACCGAAACCTCGGAGAGGCTACGTGGCCTTGGCGCGTCCGAACTTTGAGCGCCGCACTGTCAAAGCCCCGGCACCTTCGACACTCCTCCACAGCAATGGCAGTAAATTCACCAAATACGGTGATGGCGACACCCGGTACTTTCCCGTTTCTGCGGCTGCCGCGCGAGCTACGCGACAACATCTATCGACACTGGTAGGTCTACATTGTGGCGTTTGGATCCCAGACTAACTCTAAACCGCTAGTAAGCACCTCCACGCCTCGCCTTACATCCCATATAGTCACTGAGTCTCGACGGTAGATGTCTTGGTCAGAGATGGATACATTTACAACTTTGATACAAATCGACTTGTTACTGCGGATAATGAGCCTATCGATTTCTCACTGGATTTGAGCTGCCGACAAATTGCACACGAAATGGCGGGTCTGGGTCTTGAGGTCAACAAAATCACTTTCCACACCTACCGCTCAGACTCAACGTGGTTAAGGTAAGATACAAGATGAAACCTCTTTTAAGCTAAATCACTCGATTGACGTGACATGTCACATTAGTGCTGCCCTCTTCAGCACAGCTCTTGAAAACGTCACGGCTCGCCAATCGATTCTTATCAACGAGCTAGCTCCCCGTCTCCTCACCGTCGATATAGCACGCGCAATAACAGACGAATTCCCACAATTCGAATCTTTGTTGCAGCTCTGGCAAACAGGTGACGAAATAGCATTTCCCACACTTGGCGGATCCGCCAGATTTCCCACCAACCTCCGTTGGGGAGAGCTCAGAACAATCTGGGTTGATTTCGTGCGCTGCACCCTTAGGAATCTGGCGAAGCATCCAGATTTCATCGACGAGGCTGAGCATACCGTGCAATCATGGAAGCCAACCCTCCCTGGGGAACGTTCTGCCACTCCATGGGATCCGGACGTTAACAACTGGAGATACGATGCCGCATCACTGGCTGCTGCCCATCCTCTACTATGGGACATCCCCAATTTGGAAGCATCCACTAACTTAGCTCTACTTGCAGAGCCAGATCCCCTCGGAAAGCGGAAATGGAAGGCGAGGTCGAATGTGGACCTGTATGCGCATTCTGCTGCTTCAATAGCCATCAGATTTCTTGAATCTGTCTCATCAGCTGTTCAGGCACGAGTCCGACAGATCATCCTACTTGAAGATAGGGTAACTGTGGCCAACTCACCTTCGCACGTGCAAGGTCTACTTCCCTTCTATCGTGCTAACCCCCGGCTACATATTCAAAGAGTAGTGAACGTATGGGAGGTGGGCATCACGCCTGAAACCAGATTCGCCATCGAACCCCTTCGGATATCAGCCATCACCAAGTCATTGGGTTGTTGGATCTTAGAGACTATGCGCCTCCAGGGACAGATACCAGAGGGCTCATTTCAGCTGATCCTGGACGGCAACCCAACTTTGGACATCACGTCTGAAGCATTTCGGTTAATGATGCATGGCGCAGCCCTTCACAATGCCCTGAACGAGTTGTTCGATAGACAAGTCCTTCCTCGACCCAGCTTGTTACACAGCAGTCGCAACCGCGCCTTCGCGTATCACTACAACGGTCTCTACGAAGCACTTCGGAAACTTGGAGATGGCCAATGCGCATCTTGGATTGATTGCAACTTTGAAATAGGCACCATGCCTGACACCCAAAGTCTGATTGAGGAACGATCAGGGTGGTCAGTTGAGGACTGGGAACATGAGTGGAATGAGCATCTGTTGCAGGAATTCGAGACTGGCGACCCATTGCCTCCGTATCGAGAGCTGCACCCTGTCTGTAAGACTGTCTGTCCATCTTTTAGTTCTGAGCTAACTCGCATCTCTGCACCAGCTATTGCGTACTGGTAATGACTTTACATCCTTATTCGCCTTCTGCAAGCGAACGAGAGGACAAATTCCCTGGCATGCTTGTCCGCAGGCATCCGCAGATTAGAGCAATGGCTACGGGTCGTTGGAAAGAGGAATAATTCTGGCGATTGGATCGTAATGGACGTGAACGTAATGGATGTGGACGTATTGAACGGGGGTGGCATATGTTTATGTTTGCCCCTTTTTTTGTATTCAACGAATTTACGCCTTCGCGTTTCAACCGAAAAGACTGAGAACGTTAAGCATTGGTGAACACATCTGACCCTGGCGGAATTACTCGCCTTGTCGGCGTACCTATGATGTAGACTAACTAAGAACGCAAGATCGGGACTTCTTATTTGGATGGAAGCCAAGTGAATTTGGGTAAAAGCTTTCTCGGTTGAACGCGACGAAAAATTGCGGGAGCCTATAACAGACATAAAAACTACTTGACCCCTTCCCAGTACGTTCGTTGCTAAAAGTCGTACGCCGAACTCGTTGTCTCTGACCTCTCTCTAGTTCCGCGGTCTTATACCGCAGGCGTAAACAGTACGTAACACTTCCACATCACAGTGCGCTAGGCCAATCCTTACGTGAAACGAAATCTTTTACCGATGATCATTTGGTATCATAGCATGGCGTTCCGCGATAGTTGTCCTCCGATGAGTACAAAGGCTGAGTCCCGGGCGTCGTCCTCAACGCTTCTTCCATAATCGCCAAAGCCTTATCTAACTGCTGCTCCGTCACAGTGAGGGGAGGCGCAATGCGGAAGACGCCCCCAAACGATTCAATGGTCGCAAGCTGGGCCCACAACCCCATCTCTGTCATCTTGCGAGCCACTGCGTTCCCGACCTCTGGGGCACCGACTTTCGTCTTGCGATCTGCGACGATTTCGACACCAGCCATCAACCCCCGACCTCTGACATCACCGATACAGCCATAGCGTGACTGCAGTTTCCTCAATCCTGCCTGCAGTTTGACACCCAGCTGCTGCGATCGGGAAACAAGATCATCTCGAATGACGATCTCGAGGACTTTTGCACCGACAGCTGCGGGTAGTGGGTCGTTGATGTGCGTCGTGTAGAACAAAAACCCGTTCTCTTTGGCATGCTGTGCGATACTGTTCGATGTCACCACGGCACTCAGCGGTAGTCCATTCCCTAGAGTCTTGCTCAACGTCAAGATATCCGGAACCACGCTTTTATCTTCTGCATGATGCGTGAACGCAAACATGTCTCCCGCTCTCCCTAGCCCTGTCTGCGCTTCATCGATGATGAGAAGCATCCCTCTCTTGACGCAATGCTCTTTCATTGCTTTCAGATATCCGGGCGGCAACTCGAGCATGCCGCCACTGGATAGGATAGGTTCAAGAATCACAGCTGCAAGAGAGCCGCATGATTGCTTATCCAACAGATCGAACCCGTAGTCAAGCTCTGTCTTCCAATCGTAGGTCCCGTCCGCGTGTCTAAAAATCGAGCGATACGCGTTCGGGCTTGGAAGCACGAGATTCCCCGGCATCAACGGCCCGTAGCCTGCGCGACCTGCGTGGTACTGGGCACCAAGCGATACACCCGTCATTCCATGCCACGACGCAGCCAGGCCAACTATCTCGAATTTTCCAGTGTAGAATTTGGCGAGCCGGATCGCAGCCTCATTGCTCTCTCCTCCTGTGCTAAGAAAGAACGCTTTGTCGAGGCCGTCTGGCGTAACACTGGTCAATCTTTTCGCGAGATTGATCACGGGCGGACTAATCATGCCGCTGAAGAGGTGGTCCAGGTGCTGCGCGTGCTCGTATATGACTTGAACAACTTCGGGATTGCCGTGGCCGATCAGACACGACATCTGCCCCGACGTGAAGTCCATCATTCGGTGGCCTGTGTGCGTCTCGACATAGATGCCGTCTGTTGAGGTGATGATCTCGCGATGGTAAGAGGTACCGTACGAGAGCAGATACTCGTCTGCATCTTGCTGCAGCTGCTCGGCGTCGATGCTGTCATAGGGGCGCGACATGGCGGGAGGATATAATATTGAAAGTGAAATGGGAAAATTAGTAGTTGATTCTCATGCCGCTTTTGCGAAAACATATACCCTACATACCATGTATGCTCGTGAAGAGCCGCAGTCGCAGGGTCATGGAGTTGCCCCACTCCGCCGTTTCCCGACGGCGAACCCAGGGTTCCAATCACACGCAGTCCAACGGTCGAAACAAGCAGATGTTCTTCAACTACACCCAAGATTAGTATCCCAAACATTCAGCAAGCTATCGCGTAAAGCCTGCATGTACGCATAATTACATGCGCGCCACCCTTACTCCCGTTTTTCTCGTCTCACTTGCTGATATCCGTCTCCACTGAAAAAAATGAGTAAGTCGCGAATCCAGTTCACAAACAATCACAGCGTGGGACAGATGTGGAAAATGGTCGGCCTGTTTCGGCCATGCAATGAATTTGATATACAAGAAGTGAAGCCTCCATCAAGGAGATCGTCTGTATAGTCTCTCTAATCCAACACTCGAGCCTTCCTTCAACCATACATGTTGAAGAGCTTAAGCAAGGAAAGCACGGGCGTGCCTCCTAACCTTCTTAGACGCGGCTGAGCTGTCAGCGGCATCGGCCTCCTCGAGGAAGGCAATGAATTCGGCGATGGTGTACTCCTTCTCTGCTGCGGGACTGGAAGGAGTAGCGGACGGGGCGGCAGCAGAGCTGCTCGGGGCAGGCTCAGCAACAGCAGTGGCAGTAGCCGAAGGGGCAGCGGAAGTCTGCGCAGAAGGGGCAGCGGAAGTCTGCGCAGCCGCCGTAGAGCTCGCAGGTACGGAGCTTGCGGGAGCAGAACTTGCAACTGCGGTAGCTGAAGCAGCGCTGGAAGCAGGCTTAGTGGCAGTGGCGGGAGGGGCGGTAGCGGCGGGAGCACCCTCAATCGAGCCGAAGGTCAGGAGCTGAGGAGTAGCCTCGGCTCCGCCTTCGATAAGGGCGGGGCCCGGCGCAGGGTAGCTGTCAAGAGGAGCGTGGATGCTGAATCCAAGGCCAGGGCCATCCTTGGTGTATGCGGACGGGAAGGTGACGGTGTCGGTCGGCTTCAACGAACCGCTGCCACTGACAGTGAGCTGGTAGCATGCAACGTAATGCTGTGCACCTCCGGAGGCACTGGCAGCATGGAGAGCGATTGCCTCAGCACGGAGGAGGTAGTCGCCAGGGGCGAGATCGGCAGGGATCTTGAAGTCAAGCTTTCCACCTGCTGAATGTCAGTTACGTGCACTGACACCGTCAAAAGTTCCCTCAGCTTACCGTTGTAGTTCATGTCCTTGGTACCCCAGAAGTCGTTGTCACCCTGAGTCGACCCAGGCGCCTTGGCCCAAGTGTTCTGGTACACCTTGAAGAAGTCTTCCGCGCCCGTAGCAGCCGCGGCATCTTCGACTGAGGCCATGTATGCAAGGACAGGACCCCAGTGAGCACCGCCAATACCCTCCTCCGTGCTCGAGCGGCTGTCATGTTGGTGCATCTCGATAGTGACTGTGTCACCAGCCGCAAACTCGCAGTTGCCCTCCGCATCAGCCGGGTTGACATTGCACTGCAACGCGGTGCTAGAGTAGTCCTCGATAGGGCTGTTGGACGGAACCTTCCTAACACAGGTGCTTCCAAGGTCCTCTCCGTTCTTCCAGAGGTACTGCCATGTGGCGTGTGCGTTGGCAGCGGCGGCAAAGCCAGCAACAACAGCGAAGGTCTTCATGTTTGATGAACGAGTGTGAAGTAAAAGAATGACGAAATAAGGAATGGAAGACTAAGTCAAAGTCGGTAGTGAAAGACAGTCAGCGCAGCTGCGATGTCTTTCCTCAAAGTCCGGAGGCGCTACATCTTATACCACCGGCAAGCCGAAGCGCCCATGCTGTCAACTGCAATTTGGATGCCGTGCATAGGTCGTTTCGTTTACCACCCGATAGCCGATTTCCATGCGTGGGCTCATGAGCATCTGGGATAGATTGCGCCAAGAAAGCTTGTTATGTACGTCGTATATGTTTGCCCCATTTTACGGTACTGGAGATCCGGAAACATTAGACAGGGGCTACAAACAGCTGTTTCCATTGGTGGATGATTTCGCTGGTGGGGGCAGAGCATGGACCAAGAGTTTGATCTTCGTGTCCGTGCCAACCCCAAGGTATTGGCAGGGTTTCATCCGTCATGCCAGCGGGCGTCTACGACCGGCGTCTAGCGAGATAAATTTGTGTTGGCCGTAATTTAGCCACAATGGGCGTCAGTACATGTATGCATCTGTAAAGGATAGGCCACATGTAGAATCGCATTGGTAAACCTCTTCGGAGCGCTCAGTGACTCACCGCCACTTTGCCGATTGCTCCCGGTATCCTGATACTCACAATAAATCCATCTGTCGCTGCCTACTTGACACTTCCTACGCACACGCTGAATAAAAAAAATCGTGATTACAAAAAAAGCTTCAGACAGTACGCCAAGGAGGAGAACGCTGGAAGCGAACTTCGCGAAGTTGCTGTCGCCGATAAATCCCATGCACAATTTGTTTCCTGCCAGGTGCACCCATGCTCTCAAACCTGGTATATATACGCTCTTAGCGCATTTCTGCGCGAACATGTCATCTGTTCTTCGCTCTCGCCATTAATCTCGTATGACGCACCGTCGAGTACTCGGATATGACAGACACCCTTGCTGAATTGTTCTACGGAGTCCGGTCCATCGGACATGCTGGCAATCTACGGAGACAATGTGCAAGCAGTCAGACTAGCGATCTCTCTCGATAGGGCTCAAGTTGGAATGGTGCACTTATTATCACGAAATAACAGTGCTCTGAACATGGACACCGTCGGATCGCGATTATTGGCGGACTGCCTGTTGAATCTGAAAGTGTGAGACCTTACCCTGGCGGACGCCCGCGACGCTCGTTGTCTCTATAGTTTATCGCGTGAAAACTTGAAGCGCATCCGTATCAGCCCTATCATCAACAGCGGATTTCCAAGTGATGGTCGAGACCCAGTGATGGTACCGGAACTTCTGGATTCATTCATGGTGGGTCGTTCCGAGACTCGAATAGATTCAAATGTTCAACGGTTATCAGCAGCCAATGAAGCTTGGGAGATGCTCCAGTGCAGACCCATAAGAATTGTTTCTCTGGGCACTAACATAAAAGACACATCATCCCTCTGATATGGCCCATTGGTCGTTGATCCAGAATTGGAGGACTGCCAACAACATCTTAACACCTTACATATACCCTCAGCGCTCATGCGTTTGCCCGAGCTCAAGAATCTGGAACTAGATATCCCGCGAAAACTGTTTAGGAATGACCTCAACTTGACCCTTAGGTACTTCTCTAAACTTGAGAAGCTGTCTCTGAATCTATCGAGGTGTCCGTTCGACGACAAGTCTATAAGACAATTCTTCAGTACTCTAGATCAGCCGATGATAGAATTTCTGCTAATCCGATTCCCGCAAAGGGTAAAACGGGCACAGTTTCTCGGAATTGCTCAGGCAGTGGAGCAGGATTGTCGTTTAGAGAGACTATAGACTCTCTGCTTCTTAAAAGGGCCGTCTTTCGACCCCATCTCACTTGGTAGTCTGATCAAGGCAGCAGTTCTGCTGGAGGGGTTCATACATCTTTCTTCAATGTCTTCCTTGGAGACCCTATGTATCAATTTCAGGCTCAACTTCTTCCGAGGGCTAGATATTGGGATATAAAGCAAGCTTGCGGCTACCTTGCCAACCGTTCAGACTTTACATCCTAAGTTTCGAGAACCGGGCTCTTGGAGGGATTCTAACATCTCGATACATAGCCTTGCTGCATTTTGTCAACATTTACCCAGATTAAAAGCACTAGACACATCCGATGTGGTTTTCGAAGCAGAGAATAGCATCAAAATTGCGAAAGCTTTCACGATGGCAACGGGTCGGTATCCAATTATCAACAATATACAAGATGCTCTAGAGCTGCTATTTATTCGCCCTCAAATTTTAGCACAATCATAAATCCTTCCACCCAGCCCACTGATTTGGCTGAGTTCGTTCCAGAGTTTGCTTTTACGATATAGTTCAGTGATGTACACAAGGATACCGCCAACTGCAGGTGAAAGAGCACTGAGGTCGAAGCCATTGAGCAAGCCGACAACATCATCCGAAAGACCCTCAACGAGCTGACACTTCTTCAAGTTGGGACCCAAAGTATCAACGACGCCGCCAACGGGAGCAGAAACTCCAATGAGCCCAAGGCCGTTCAGCAGGGCAACAACGTCAGGGGAGAGGTCGTTCAAAAGTTGGCGTTTCTCAATATTGGTGCCGATGGTGTCGACAATACCACCGACTGGTGGGGAGAGGCTAGAGAGACCCAGGCCGTTGAGAAGGTCAACAAAGTCAGGCGAGAGGTCGTTCAGAAGCTGGCGCTTCTCCGAGACTGGGGCTCCGACAACCCAAGCCGCCATAGTGGAGAGGAGCAGTGTAGAGGTGGATTGTTAAATTAAAATGTGGTGATTGGAGACTTGAAGAGGTGAGAGTGTGGTGAGAAAGATGTAGAGCTGCGAGTCATCTTACTTAAATACATCGAGGGCGAGACAGGAAGGCTACATCCCCACGCCTATCTTCTTATCAGGTTAGGGTTGATGAACAGACTAGGTATGATCTTGATCATCTGGTGATAGTTCCGCCGTATACACCGTGGATCCCCAGACCACTGATCACCGTTGGATTGAGTCAGACGCCGAGCATGGAGAATGCGTCAATCTTTGGCTCTACCGTAGTAAGTAGCTGACCAGATTGGCGACCCCACGGAGCATTCGCGTACATCATCCGTTCTTTTGTGAACTGATTACTAGGGTGAAGAATGACGCAGCTTTCGGGTGCTACGGTACACTCCCAGCTCCCCGTATCAACAATAATAACCCTCATCAAAGTGTATCATCCCCCGCGCAGCACTACCTAATCGCACATGTAAAAAAGCCTGAAGGAGTGCATTACGTTTCCAGTTTCTGCGTAATTGGTCTGGGCAACGATCAACTACGCGCCCATGGCATGACCTGGTAGTAGCGATCTACAGTAACTATGTTGGCTACAATTTGTTCAAGAGTGGTAACCTTAATAGGCGAACCTCGGCCTACCTTAAGTTGCGATGTGCTGAAGCAAGGTTCTTTTACTTGCTGGCCTACGATCGATGCACAGTAGCCAAGCTCTGTGCTAGGATCGTAGCACATTGTACAGTACATCAGCTCAAACGAAACGATCGATTATTGATCATTGTGACATCAGAGCAGAGTACACACGCAGAGAAGGTGACGGCCCGAGATGATCTCCAAAAAGATAGGTCATAACTAGCCTACAATAGGATCCAATCTATTCGAAAACCACCTTTCTACAAAATGTAATCCTCTTATTAGCCCCAAAAAGCGAAAACGTAGTTCTTAAATGCCCATACTTATGGTACAATCAGCGAAGACGCCCCACTCAGAGAGCTGCGCGAGTATATGTTACACTAGCAAAGTCGGCGACCAAACTTAGCTCACATCCATATAGCCTCAATTCGAGTGCTTTTTCTCTTAGACCAGATTTAAGATCACATACCACAGCAGGATACGGAGATATGGGCAACTCAGATATACTCAAGGGTTTCAGTACGTTAGCTCCTCTTATTCGGCTCCACATGCATAGTGTTCTCCGCCGACAATACATTAAACACAAACTGAAGAGCAGGAACATTATTCCCGCGCTTCTTTTATGATTTTCTATTACCGAGTCTAAAAGTCGATCGTCGGCAGACATTAGCTCCGATAACCGGGACCAATGACGAAACTATACTATGCTATTTTCTTAGGAGCTAGAAGATAGTATTCAGGTTAGTTTACCGTAGTTGTTCAAAGGCCTCAAGAACCAGCTGCCGAACTTGAAGTCTACCGGCCCAGTGGCTGAGTTGGTCATGGGTGTTCGCAAAAATCCATGCAGGACCAGAACCCACTCAGCTAAAGTGCAACTGAACTCGGTATATACGGGAGAGGTTGTCGAATTTGCGCGGACCTACACAAGCTTGACATCCTCCGAAAGCCTTCCATAATGATACAGGGAGACACGTTGCTTGAGAATATCCCATCCATCACAGACCCAGAAATTACCGCTATCTTAGCGGAGTCCCGCAGCAAATGGCGACAGCCACTACTCATGTACTTGACAGTGGCGGCCATAGCGCTAGGTTCTATTGGCCAGGGCTGGGCTTAAACGAGTATGAATGGGGCGAACCTTTACTTTCCTAAAGCTTTCGGGCTCGATGTCGATACCCCGCGCAACAACTTGGTCCTCGGACTGATCAACTCCGGTATCTACCTCAGCAATTGTCTCGTCGGTCGAAGAGGTGCAGTGTTCTCGGCCACCCTAATATCTCTTCTGGCGAACATCGGCGGGGCGTTGACTTAGAATTGGCAGCAGTTACTCTTCTTCAGACTGGTTCTAAGGTGTGCATTGGGAACTATCTCAAGCACATTGAACGTATTTGCCGCCGAATGTGTACCGGAAACCAAAGCATAGATGACACGCCTACTTATTCGAGATTATATATAGTGATAGGGTTTTTTAGTCCTAAAGTAGAAATTAGGTCAGGACGGTCTTTGCGAAAGCACCGATATCAGGGACTAGGCCAGGATAAGGAGTAACGTGTTTTTACCTGGCCAACCTGGAAATACAGACCTTGGCTAGATGCGACTTGAACATCACCTGTTTGCGATACATGTACGGTATGCACTGTGCCGGCACGTTAGCGCCGGTTTGTGCCACGTGGCGGTGGCTGTGCAGCAAGCTCCTTCTCCACGAACACGACACTTTCGTTGTGCTAATGCCAGGACAACAAACCCGTCACCCACACATGGCAGAAGCCAGCGAGGACGTAGGATCGCCTGAGAGGAAGCGAGACAAGTTCGGGCAGTTTCTGTATGTTGGTGAACAGCCCCACTCTACCCCGCATCGAGTTATTGTGATTGGATACGACCCTGATCGCTCTGACTTTGGATGCAGGCAAAAGAACTACAATAAAGGCGAGATAGCCCTTAAACACGCCATCGGCCTGGGTGCTGTCGAGAACGTAATACCAGTCTCTCAGCCGTCCGTCAACGGACCTCCACGGACAGTCGAAGTAGGATGGCATCCGGTCGGCGGGTTCGCTGGCAAGTGGTTCGCTGAGAAGACAGGTTTGGGCAAGATGATCACAGAAAAAATCAACAAGTATCCAGATCCGACGCAGCATTGGGCAGTGCTCGTCGGAGAATATGCGCACCAGCTGTGGATGGATGAGAACTTCGACATCATATACACGAATGCCAAGGTCGATCCAAAAGAATGGCACACGTTCCCCGTGGGAGAAACGAGGTTCAATGACGATGCCCTCAGACGAACTGGTGAGTACCATATTCGCTCGCGCCGCTGAGGATGCGCTTGGCGAGGCTTGTCTCTACTCGCTCACTCTAGATTCATAGGGGAAGCTCTCATCTATAACATTCGGGCCACGCGTCCAGGCTACAATCTCATCAGCAACAATTGTCAAACCTATGCTCTCCAGCTACTCGACACCATCCAGGTCTCGCAAGACAAGGAATTCGGCACGACTCTAGCCGTATATGAGAGGCTATTCGGCTCCGGAAAGGTCGCCGACCTCTTTCCCGAGAACGACACAACTATGCACGAGCCCGGACAGCCTGGATTCTCCCCACCGCAATCAGCGCTAGAGCTGGGCGTGGTCGGAGGCACTGGTGGTCAAGGGCATGTGCCGTTCCACCGTCCAGAGGCCATACTACACCAGGATCAACCCGGGTCGGGCACTGCGCCGCAGACTTCCGTAGCATTTGCACAGCAGGTCATGGATGCGAATACTACTCAACTGGATACAGCAGAAGAATCGAAGAGGCACTTGTTTGAAGAAGACCATGCAGAGAAAGAGAAGGGTAGTGGTTGGGGCGACAAAACCAGTTCGTTCTTCCGGAAGTTCAAGAAATAGCCATTGTTTCATCGTAATTCACACCATTCCTTTCAAGCGGCTAGCGTTTCCAGTCTCCGACTGTGAATTGACCTGTTGAATATATCCCTCTCATTTCGAGACCCCCGCGATCCTCCGTTGCCTTTGCTAACTTGATGACATTCTTTGTACAAGACGGTTCATACAGTCAACTAAGCGCGTCTCCCTACTTCAATATTGCAGTACTGAAACACATCATCATTATACGGTCAATTTTGTGGGGCACGTGCTAAAAGGAGAATTAAAAGGCACGTCATGAGGGCTTCCAGGGCATTGGTCCTGCGACGTTCACGTCGACGCACAGAGTCAGGATTGGTGGGTACGTTGGCTCTACAAGCATACTCTAATTTTGCGAGGACGATCCTCCAGCTTTTTCAACCTGTTCCAATGTCTCCATAGTATGCCGCCAAACTTTCTGTCTCGTATCAGCTTGCCGCACTTTCTCGTACATGATCCCTGTCTGCGCATCCGCTCGTTGCCCAACAGAGTATGACCCGCCACCACGTTCTCCCTCGCTACTCTGTGCTGCATCCTTAACATCACCGAGCGCTCCCTGTGCAGGAAACTTCGCTGTCGCTAGGTACACCATGACTTGACCGCACACATCTGGAGCCGTCATGTACCACGATATCAAAGGCTTCGACAATCGCCAAAACCATTTGAACCAGGTTGGCGCGTCAGAACCTAGAAACACCGGCCCGTCCACTAGCCCTGGGTATATGTGCGTTAGGCGCAGTTTTCCAGCATGCTTCTCCGCCAGTTCCTCGAACAAGAAGGTCTTCATGAACGAAGCGTGCTTGCGCACGGCACTCACTCCATACGTGGTGTCTGTGGGACATCCGACTGGGAATTCGCCTGGCTTGGTTCCATTCTCGAAAGTGCCTGCATAGACTGAGATCGCATGGCCTGGCAGAGGGGACGCAGTCAAGAGGGGCAATAACTGCTGGATAAATCGAATGCGCGTGTAGTACACGGTCGCAAGGAACGAATCCAGACCTTCTGCGGTCGCTATTCCATACGATCAGCTCCCTCACCCACGAAGAAGTTTCGGAAGACTCACTGGACCGCTCTTTCAACGGAGGATAGCTGTATGTCATGTACAGTAGATCTAGCCTCGGCGTTCCGCCATGAAAAGGCGCCTCTGTCTCTTGCCGAACGATCTCCGCACAACACCGATCGACCTCGCTAATCAGAGCAAGGTCGGGGGTCTGTATGAAGCGCCACTCCGATCCCGAACTGGCTTGGCGGCATTCAGAAAGGACGCTTTCGGCACGCGTGGCATTGCGTCCGACGATGTAGACCCGCAATTTGGTACCGTGATTCGCATAGGTCCTGGCCAGGGCTCGAGCGATGTAGGAGCCTATTCCCGTAGTGCCCCCCGGGAGAGCTACTACTATTGGCGGCCCTTTGGGAAGTTCGGATAGCGCTGACTGAATGGTTGGAAGGCTCGGCATCTGGAGCGTTTGCGCGTGGATGAGAAGGTGATTATAGCAGTGGCAGTAAGAAAGAAGAGATGTCTATTGGTCGTGGATTTGGCTGAACTGCATAAACGAGCGAGATTGGGGATACCATTGCAGCATTTGCTCACGCAATATAAAGCAATCGAGTCGGACGTTGTTACGCCGTTCCATTGCGAAATGCCCCGACTGCGACCTAGCGAATACGAAAGATGGTTAGATGCGCAAATTGGCATTTTTTGGGACTAGCGTAGCAATGGCTTCTAGCCAAATACCGTTAAACAACTGTATGTCTTCGTCACCATGCGAGTCACCATCGTGAGCAACGCGACACTTTTCAAAATCACATTAGAATCTTGCGTATTGAGCTTACTGTTTACCGTCTCCAAAGATTGAGTAAGTAAGTGGAGAGTTGAACGCATGAGACATTGTGATACGACCGCGCGCACCTTGACCCAAATCGTGTACATGCATTATCTAAAGCTGAAGATACTGGCTACGAATATCCCCGTCACATGGACCACGAGCCTCGAGCTCTTCAGCTTACCATCTTCAATCTCATCCCATCTTACGGTGCTCAAAGGTCGGAAGACCAGAGACAGTCCGACATCGCACACACTTCTCAATTGGGGCTTCAAGAGGAAGCTGCCCATCTATCGATTGTACGACTGGCCCGTGACCAGGCGAGGCAACTCACACACCACAGTACTACGTGTAATCCATACAGCCTAACCGCCAAAGAGAGCGATGTCGGCTTCAGCCTCTGTTCGCATCTTAGCCAATTTTGCCTTGCCATCTTCAAGGCGTTTCTTGAGCTTCTTTTCTACATTGCGCACTTCCCGTTTGGCACGCTCCTCGCGGGTAATCTCGTCGCGCTCTGCCTTGCTCGTCTGTTTGTACCATTGTCGCCTAGGTCTCGTTAGGTCGGGCCGTCGTGTGAGGATATACCCAAGCAATTGGGCTATGGGGCGTGGAATGGGTACGCACATTTGAGCCCTGCAAAACGTTAGTTGGATATAACCAGGAAAGTACGATGTGGGTATTCGTCTTACTTTGCGCCTTGCTTCGCAAGCTTATCTGCTGCCTCGTTGCCTACGTCTCCAACATGGCCCCGGACCCACACATAAGTTGTTCTAGCACCAACTGCTGTGCGCCGCCTAGTTAATTCGACTATGTTTTTGATGACATCTTCGTTGTCGATGACATAGCCTTTAGCTTGCTTGAAAGAATGCAACCTCCACTGCTTGTACCGACCTTCAAGTACGCAGGTCAGCGTAGCGCTGGCTATCACCGACGGTTTCCTGAAGACTCTTTTACCAACCTTCGAGGCATCTTTTGGACGTGTCCGAATCGGTGCGAATTATAACGTTTCGCTGGATCGGTGTTCGTCTGAGCGCCTCGTATATGGCCATGAGCTCCGCGCGGTTGTTGGTTTGGGGACCATTGCCTAACGGGAGGCCGAAATTCCTACATGCAGCCTTTAGTACTGTAGAATTCCGACCCGTGTGCTGGCTGTCCGGGGACAATGAGGGTGCAGGGACGCGTTCTCACTGACAATTTGTTTTTTGGTCCGTAATAACCGCCGTACCCAGCAACTGCATTTCGTTTGCCGTTTCGGAGCGTGCTGCCGTCAGTACTAATGACCACAGGGCCAGGTTGTATTGATAGAGACATAACGCGATCGTGTCATGCACCTGACGACAGCATTCTGGGGATGGGAATCGACGCGTAGCTAGCGCGTCGCGTCTGCGACCGAGGTCTGAGACCGCACTAAGCCAAAATTGTACGGTCAGCGCGTTCCTAAACAGTAGGTAGATGATGCCACGCGACCGGGTATCTAACAATCGAATAATTTTGTAGAAGACATCATAGGCAATGACCCGTGTATGCATTGATCACAAATGACGAGCTGCAAATTTCAGGAAGGACACACACACCATGAATAGCTACCTACCCGGGTATGGCACGATTAACAGATCAGTATCAAGTCCATACGCGCCTTTGTTGTTTTGAATAGCCGCGCATTGGTGTGAGAAAGTGCACATTCCGTCCAAGGGACGGTTCGAGCAAAGTGATCACTATCCAAGGCGAATCGAACAGAATGAGACGCTCCGTCCCAGTGAGTGAACGCCATACACAGGCTTTCAGTCCCATTCACCAGTCGATGATAGCTATAAATAGATCTGTGAGTAAGTGCGCCTTCTTCAAAGCGCTGGGAGTACCTACACATGGGATGGAGCTCGGACCACGGAGGCAATGGAGCTTCGGTATCAAACCTGTCGTCTTGTCTGAGTTCCCATTCATCCTCCCATTCTTTGGCAGTCCAATTCAAGCGCTCTTTCACTAAGGACTCTGGGTCGAACGGTGCGCCAAGGTCGAAATTACAGTCGATGAAGGAATCATAACCCCCGGTTTGCAAGTCCATGATCGCTTGGGGAAGTTCTTCCCATTGATAACCCCAACGACGGCGGCGCTCGATCCAGGACGGCCGGGGTAATACGTTGCGCTCATAGCACAAATCAAGTGCAGCTTGACGGACGGCGTCACCTTTCACTGCTCCAAATACTTGTGACGCTTTCTCTGGGATCGGATTCCCGTCGAGTATGAGCCTGAAAGAACCGTCTGGCATCCCGTGCTTTCGCAACTCCAGAGCCTCAAAGATCCAACGACCGAAAGATTTGGTGATTATGGATGTTCGCAATGGATATTCTGGTCTATGGTTGGGAGATATACCAGCCGTCCACAGGTTCACTATGCGTTCGATCTGAAGTTTTGGATTTTGGCGACAAAACCAGACAAGACCTTGTACGTGTGAGGGTGAGTTGGTAAGCGACATCTGATCCTCGGATAAAATGACTTTCCGTATTCGTGACAAGGCGACAGTCGCGTGCGATTGTAGAAATCGTATTGCTAGCGAAGCCGCCGAGTAACGAAATCGAGTACCGAAGTCACGGAGTAGGTCGTCGCTTGAGCTCAAGGACTTAGCGGTGGCCAATGACATCATTCTTGAGAGTTCTTCTGATCCGGGTATAACCCATGAAGCTGGGTGCGCGTTCACCAATTCCGTGGGGTTGCATCTCCAACTTTCGCGGTTTTTGGTCCATTGGTCCACCACCTGATCGGCCTCTTGAATGAAACCCGGAAGTTTAGATATGATGCTCAGAACAAGATGGTTGAAATCGACCCAAGCTGACCTTGTTTCGCCCCAGGGTATATGCGATTCGTGAATCGTTCCACGAAAGTTCGGAATAAAAAGCTGTTGTCCAGATTGCCATCTTTCCAAAACAGGTCGGAACTGTGGGAAACAAGTTGACACAGTGTTCGCTACATTTGACGTGAGGAATCGAGGAGCCAGTTCGTTGACTAGAAGCGACTGAAAATCCCTAATTTTTCGGATTGCAATGCTGCATTCAGCTGCCCTATAGGTTTATTGTCAGCTTCGAAACCTTGTGCCAACCACACTCTACTGCTCACTTAAACTTAGTCTTCTCGGAGCAATACGTTCGAAAGACGACCTCGTTGGCATCAAGCGCTACACCGGCGATCTCCGAAGAGATTTGGCGACAAACCAGGGAGAACGATAAATCGATGCGATCCCCGTTTGCGTGAGTGAGTTTGTTCCGCTCAAAGTCATAAACGTAACCGTCCCTATCATCCACATCTATTCACGCTCAGCACTGGAAAATATAGAGAGGCCAAACAACGCGACTATGCTTACTGTGACGAATCAGCTTCGAGCACCCCGCTTAAAGGGAGATATACTTGCCAGTGCCTGTAAATGATGTCGCGCAGCTCCCGCGGCAGTCGAAGGAACGGAAACACAGACGGGTTCGAAGTCATCTTCTCCAGCTCGGAAGATATGCCCAGTGAAGAAGAGAAGATGATCGCACACAGAGATAGTAGATATCCTGATCAAACAATTTGGAAGCGTTGAGCACATGGCCACGTATGGCTAAGCTGAGGCAGCCGCGTTGAATCAGAGTCTTGCCCTCGGTTAGCTAGTCCCACATTTGGACCACACAAGGCTAATCTTTCCAAAGTTCCGAACTGTAAACGCGATGCAGCACCTGCCCGGGCATCTAATCAGCGCCTGTGGAACTGAAGTGGCTTGACGAGAAGTTCTTGTTGAGGTGCCAGAGCCATAGATAGCGCACGCAAGGCTCGATAGCGCAGCGCAACAGAATACTGTGCCATGGTTAACCGCCACAACACTCACGCAGGCATCACTCAGAGTGCATAAGACGACAGGTTTTTTTTTTCAACACGTAGGTCGTGTATTTTATATTGTAGAGATTCACTATGAGGTAGGGTAACTCAATAAAGTAGGGGGGACAAAAAGGTGCGTTGTGCTTTGCCAATGCACGAACAAAGGGGGACCAAAAAAGCGGCTAAGGCTTGCCCAGCGTCTGTGCGCAGGCTAACCAAAAAGGGCGTAGCGCCTGCAGTGGAGTTAGAATCGGCGACATCAACAAGCAATGTGAGAAGAACGGGAGTGGGTTAGGGAGCTTGAGGAGCTTGAAGAACGTCGACAGCGGGGCGTGCGTGGGAACGCAAGAGATTCCAGACGTACCAAGCTATCCGAAACGGACTTAGCGCGTGCCCGCTGACACACAAGAAATCCGACCATGGAGAGTCGACAAGGCGTCGAAAAGGACTGCAACCTGGTAAGTGATGGTCGGGGGAGGCCTCGTATCGCACGCACCAGTTCTCGTTGAGACTGGGAGAAAAACGCACGCAGGCGGGTGCCGCCGCTAACAATTATTAGTCTCAATTCATTCCCCAGTGCACCACCAGAAAACATACCCTGCGTCGCTTTCTCCCATCCTACACTCCATCAGTTATCAACAGCGCGCGAGAAAAGAACACGATCAAGATGCCCGTCCCTAGTACTGCATCAAAGTTATTCAAGGTTCGTAGTCGTGGAGTATGCATCACGTACTGCCGCAAATCCTGCTTGACGACGCGGCGCGACGCTCACAGTTCCTGCATCGAGTAAGTCTCTTCTGTTCCCGATGAAGGCGAGTGGATACGAACTTATCAGGCTTGCCGATACGTTACCTGTGCCTCAGGATTGACCTGACCGACGACGAGCCAACGCAGGCTGGGACAGTTATCAGCGACCATTTGCGCATTCCAGGCACATCAGAATTACCAGCGATACGCCCATTCCCTGCCGTCTATCCAGGGACGACGACGACGACGACGACGACGACGACCGATGCCCGCAATAAAGCCTGTTCATGTCTCAGCTTCGGGTACTCATAGGGTAGTTCGCAACTTACGGAGAAGTACGGCGAGGGCGTTCGAACGATGATAGCGACAATGGGCGACGGTCGCGATATCCGGGAAGTCAAGAGCTGGCTGGGATCCGAATCCGAAGTGCACGTGGGCGTGAAGGAAGCGCTCACTGGACAGGATGTGAGCGAATGTCAGCTGCAGACCGACGTAACACTCACAACTGTATGAGCTGGGTTGGCTGGCGATACGATACCTATCGTCTCCAGGCCATGGACACTGCAATCGCACCGATTATCAGCAAGTTTTCGTCTACTTCAGTAGCTTTCCTTCATGTGCGACCTCGTTGGCATGTTGTAAAATTGAGAGTTGACTTACTACGCCACAGCAACAGGAGATATGGGGTGTACAGAATCGCTACGGCGACGACAAAGAGGAGACTGAGGAGGACAAGAAGTTCGTGATAGAGGTGATGGGTGACGAGCTGTTTCTGTTAGGTATCTCCTCACAACGCAGCACAACACGTTGTAGAAGCTTACGCGAGCATCCACTGGATGCGGGAGATCCTGCGCGGCGTGGCAGCGCAGGCGCAGGCGATGGCGATGGCGATGGCGATGGCGAAGGAGCTGCTTTTCATTATTATTTTTTCCTGCACAATCATTGCAGGGCCAAACTCACTCCTGAGTCCTGTCCTGAGTCCTGAGCGCGGAGCCCGTAGGGCGACGGGCGAAGGGCGAAGGGCGAAGGACGAAGGGCGAAGGACGAAGGACGAAGGACGACGGGGACTAGAGCATCATGAGTCGAACAGTCCATGAAGATGTGATCACATCACAGCTCGCATGGAGACTCACCGGCGGCTGTGTGTGGTCAGTGTCTGTGGCGTGTTAGTGATCTGCGAACAATAGGGGCTACGCGTGGAGGCTTACTCAATGATGGTGACAGGGGCGTACAGTGTTCAATTGCGAAATGCTGAGGGAGCTCAGTGTCGCTGTAAACATCAGCTGGAAATCTTCCTATTGCATGGTTGCAATGACGGACCGTTGACGGCGGAACAAGGCAACGAGGATTACGACGCAAAGTCAACTAGTATCCAGCTGCTACAAAGTTCGTCAGCGTGACTCTTCGTCGGCGGAGCACGAAGTGCAAAGAGGCGGATGCATACCGATTGGCAGCTTTCAATAGATCTCAACAACCAGTTCCAGGGAAAGACAGTGATCAAATGAACTCAACTCAGCGAAGTGAGGATTCCAAATGAACAAATAAAGAGGTGACCGACTAACGCCGGCGAGGAAGCAAACTAGGTGTGGATGGGCAGCAGACTATATACCGTAACCTCCAGGCGAAGTTCGCACACTTCGTCGACATCGTCTATCCGATAACGCCAACGTTCCCAACCCCCGCTCGTATCGGTCGAGAATGCTGGTCAAGACGCCGAGCAAGAAGCGCCTAAGCAGGTCGGCTGCGCGCTCAGGAGCGCGAGATGCAGTAGTGCGCGGGTCGCTAAGACAAGTCAATATGCACCCGCATCCGCTGTGGCATGGGGTTCCGAAGACGGCAGCATTGTGACAACGAAGCGCACACCCTGGAGGATTGTCAGGCGGCGTCGGTGGTCTTGCCTGACACGGTTCGAATACGTGCGTCTCAATTGCCCAGACCGTGTCGGAACGTCGTCGAAGGAGCTTATCGTGGGACTCCACGTACGAGCATGCTTGTCGTGTGTAGACCTGCGCTGACCGCTGTTCCTGGCGTCGGCGTCGGCGTCTTATCGATACGATGTCTTGGCGCATGGCGCACGTCCCCAGGTGCCCGAGATCACTTTGGCCCTGCGATGCTCGCCCATAACACCAACAATCTGTAAATCTGACACGTGCAATCGAATCAACATGCCGAAAAAGAGGTTGGAACCTTGTTTCGACGACATTGTCGGATATTCGGTGCTCGAGGTGCCTCAGCGACACCAAGAGCGCCTATCTCCGACCGGCGGGCACGCAACGCATGTGCAGATGACTGACTTCCTTCTCACTGCTGATCGTATACGCAGAACCTCACCGCCGCTTTGCGCCTTCCTGTTGCTGCACAAGCTTCAAGCCAACCCGGCGACCCTTCACCCGAAAACCATTCCATCATGCCACTAGGTCCGCTCAATCGCCAATGCATGTTCGTTGAGCTGTTCTCTAGATCGCCAGTTCTCGCCCTCGCTTGGAAGTGGAAGTCGAGCACTGTGATATCGTGGGCCAAATTTGCTCACCGCCAATTCTAACAGAGCGAGCCCCGCGTGCGAACGAGCTTTCTCCGGACCGGCTTGTTCGCTCGCGACGGAGGCAGGTGCATGAGTGTCCGCACATCCGTGTGTATCCGGATGTCCTTGGGTCTCCGAACGCGCGTGTGTGAGCTTGTGGAGGGAACTGCGACTTGACCCTTTTTGGTAGTTTACTGGGAAATTACCACGTACTGTGTACTCTGTCGTTGAGGCTATGTGTGACGACGAATAGGGTAGTGGAAATTTGCACATTGGTATTCTGAATCTCGACGCTGCGCGTTGTTTCCCGTCCATAGCAACAAGGTCTCGATCACTCTCAAATTTGATTGCATCAGCAACGATCCAAGATGTGTCTCTCTCAATCCGAAACCGGAGACAGAAACTATGCCGACAGGATACGCGAAACACTGGAGAACGAAGCTGCGGTGATGCAGAAGATTGCTGAGTTGGAGAAGGAGCTGGAAATGCCAGATCAAGGCAAGCTAGATCAGATAGAGAAGCTTGTCAAGGACCTGGATGAGGTTGCGGAAATGGCGAACGATGTACGGGCGGGACGGGTATCGAAGAAGAAGTTGAAGCGCAAACACTTGGAGGTAATGTAGAATGCCTCATAGGTGCCATTACCAGACTGATACGAGCCGCAGGTCTGTCGCAAGTGGACATTATCTACGCGTCTACCACCAAAGACCACTACAGAACGCAAACAGCTTCCCGGCGGACTCGAAATTTCCATCATGGACGATGGGAAATTTGTTGTGTTGAGTGTTAACCTGAAGCAGGAAGCGAAACGACTTGACGCCCTTACGGACTATCTGAAAACCCGCGAGCGCCCTGTTGACCTAGTCTGCATTCAAGAGACCCCTCTGGCATTCGCATTTGCGGACATATACACCTATGATCGTTGGTATCGGGTTGAGGGGGGTGAAGAACTTACGGAAGAGGATGCTCCTAGCAAGTATCGTAAAAGGTACTATGCTCCTTACCACAGTCGTGAACAAGCAAAAGCAAAGAGGGACTGGGAGGCCGCGAAGAATGAAAGAAAACTGAAAAGAAAGGGCACAGGAAGGAAAGGGAGGAAGGCGCAAGACGATGATGATCAGGAGAACGAGGATGAAGTTGACGTTACTACTGCAGAGGGTACAACACAATTGGCACCAGAGGAGGGGGAGGAGCAAGCCACTGAGGAGCAATCTCCGGATCAACAATCTGAAGAGCAGCAGGCAACGAAAGGCCCGAAAGAGAAGGATGATGGTAAAAAGAAGTTGGCCAAGGTCGCTTTTCTAGTGCACAGGACAGTTCCTAGCAGCTGGTGGGTTGAAGAAGCTGCAGATGAAAACATAGGTCTGCTCGCGACTTTGTCGCTTCAGTTGACGGATCGGACGCTGGCATTCCACAATTTCTACAACCATCTCAAGCGTGGAGATTTGATGGCTGTCTTGGACCACGTTGAGTACCGGGCAAAACCTAATGTCTGCCATCTTCTTACGAGCGACATCAATCTCCAAAACAGGGCGTGGTCAAGTACTGCTCCGGAGGGAGGTGAAGGCCATAGTGAAGCGTTCGTCCAAGGGTTGAGCCGACTTGGACTGACTTGTCTCAATGAAGCAGACAAGATCACGTACACGAAATCCACCCAGGCACTTCACGATTTGGGCAAAACACAAGGAAGTGTATTGGATATCATATTCCGATCTCGTTCCCTCGAAGATGATGTGACGGACGCTATCACGGTGCACAACGACATCAAAGGCTTCGAATCCGATCACCGCGTGCTTGAATTAGCCATCAACATCGAAAACATCGTGCGCGCTGTGCAGAAGCGATATGTGTGGGAGTATGCGCCCAGGCTTGATTTCATCAAAGCAGTCGAATCGCAGCTCGAAGCTCTGTTTGGACCCGCGGACGAGCTTTCCTCTCAACTAAAGGACGAGGCTGAAGCAATTGAAAGGCACACGAAGATCGTGGACCAGATCTTGATGCCTAACATTGAACTGTTCATTCCCGTTCAGATATGCTTTGAACCACATCAAAAACAGCGTCGGCACAACAAGAAATCAACCTCTGTGACTAATGCAGCGATGACTGAGGACCAAACCATAGCGGATCCCCAGTCCCCGGAAGCTCAGCCTACCAGCTCTCCATCGGCAGCACCCCCTGCGGTCACACTCCCGCCATCCGTACCCGAGTCTGCCATGTCCCAGCCTTCGACGCCTCAGGTGGCTGGATCTTCAGTTGGGACATCCCAGGTTGCAACCTCCGCTACATCTGAGTCTCGAAGTGACGCAGCGGCTCCTCAGACCGAGGAACAGCTTGCGGCGCACAAGGAGCTACGAACCGCGAAAATCGCCACACCTTTCAAGTTCGCAGTCGGCAATCAACAAGGCTTTTTCAAACTGACAGGCCACAAGATGCGGGGAACGCTGCCGAAGACCATGTTACAGTCAGGTCCGTGGAAAAGCCAAGTTGATGGTGCACCTCCGATTCTAGCACCATCCGAAAAGGCCGAGGCATGGCTTAACTCAGTTTACAAGGATGGATGGGCGCCGGTGAATCATTCAGCCTCTACAACGGTAAGCACATGGCGCTGAGCTTAGACAGTGAGCACAGTAGACTAATAGACCCGCAGGAGCCTGGGATCTTCACGCCAGAATCCACGTCGCCAAACAAGATTCACCTTCCGCACTTAGATCCACATCGGTCTGTTCACTTTGCCCGAAATCAGATAACGGCAGAAGAAATCGAGAAAATCCTCAAGGACGTGTCACCACGCAAAGCCTTCGGTGAAGATGGCGTGGCTTATGACGCGTTGAAGATATGCAGAAAGGCCATTGCGCCATATCTTGCCCAGATCTTCAACACATTCCTTGCCGCTGCGGTGCATCCAGCTATATTCAAGCAACAGATTCTCCTTGCTCTCTTGAAACCTGGCAAGCCTGCTAACGAGCCAAAGTCCTACCGTCCTATCGCCTTGCTCAACTGTATTGCCAAGATCCTTGAGCGTTTCGTTGCGGATCAGATCAACGGCATCGTACAGCGCGACGAGAACCTCATTCCCGGAGTTCAGTTTGGGAGACCCGGGAGCAGTACCACGTTTGCTCTTGAGTACCTGATCAACTTTGTCCACAGGAGCTGGATCAAAGACCATCTAGTCACACTTTTTGGTTTGGATTTGACAGGCGCCTACGACCACGTCAAGCGTGAAGAGCTGCTCAAGTTTTTGGTAAGGGCTAAGATGCCTGACTGGATAGTGAGAGTGAGTTAATCAGGGTCATACCACTTCAGTCATGTCATACTGATCCTACCAGTATATTTGGTCTTATCTCTCGGACAGACGGACTAGAGTACGCTTACCTGGTAACGTGGATCCTGAACCGCAGGAATACTGGATCAACATTGGGATACCTCAAGGAAGCCCCCTCTCCTCACTACTGTTCCTGTTCTACGCCGCCGACCTGGTTACGAGGTATCCACAGGAAGCTGGTTACAACAAGATGACCCTGTCCATGTTTTCGTACGTTGATGACACTTACATTGTTATATCAGGTCGGGCAACGAAGCCTGGCAAGTCGCTTAACCCTAGGCACGATATCTTCAAAGCATTCGAAGACATTCACGGTCGTTTGTTCACCGGTACACAAGAGCTCAACCTTCATTTTTCTCCTTTGAAATACCATGTATTTCATTTCGTTCGTCCAGGCACCACGAGCGTGAAAGAAGCGCTAGCCTTCAACTTGTTGCCCAACATAGAACAATTCCAGAACGTCAATGCTGAGCTGCGCGAGAAAATCTGTCCTTCAAACGAGCTGAAGGTTCTGGGTGTCATACTTGACAAGAAGTTGACATTTGCGCCACATATCCTCAATGCAAGTCGCTCATGTGTAACGATGTTTCTTTCTGACCAGACTTAGATTCGATCCCGGATTCGACAGACTATGGCCGTTCTCAAGACCATCAGCAACTCTTTTTGGGGCGCCCCGCTTGGCCTAACCATCCTATGGTGGAAATTCAGGATGCTCCCTCGGTTCCTCTATGCGGCACCCGCCTGGTTCATTTGGGATCCTTCGAAGAAAGGAAAACTCAAGTATGGCCTGTCAAATGCTACGATCGAGCAGCTGCGTAAAATACAAAGAGAGTGTGTGCTATTCGTCTCCGGAGGACGAGTCGGCACTTCCAGTCTTGTCCTGCAGGAAGAAGTACATATGTTTGACATTGCTTACCATCTATACGCCCACTCTATGACCCATCGCACGAAGCATCTGATGTCGCGCTTCTATTCTGATCTACACAAGCAACGGTTTGGGATTGGTGTCTCCAAGTCCTACTCCATACAAAAGATGGAAGAGCATCCTTACCACCAGCTGGCAATCTCAGCTAATGAGCACGACAAGAAACTCCCAGCCTTCGCCCAGCTGTGCCAGGACTGTTACAACCAGGAATACATTGCTGCAGAGCCGAGTCTCGAAACGGTTTCGGATGAACATTTTGTCAGCGGATTGAAGAAGGAGCAGGAAGAGTTGATCGCCAGCCAAATCGCCAGCCACACGAACCCTCCATTGGAAATGCTCTTGGATGGAGACCTGGGCGAGGCAGCCAAGGCAGAGCTGATACAGTTTCTGAGCGAGGAGTCTATTGACCGGCTGACCGACGGCTTTCTTGATGTCACAGAACTCCAGGCCGAACAAAGGTGGGCAATGTTAAAACGATACACCGAACAAAAGGCAGAGCACACGCGGAAGTCCAAGAAACGGTCGACTTTGATTAAAGCCTACTGGCAAGAACATTTGATGGACTTGTGTTCGGAGCAATTCGAAGACTACAAGTTGGACCGGCGGTGGAGAACTCAAAGCTTTCAACTCAAACCGCTGGCCATGAGGAACTCTTTCGACCATCATACATTATCGACCTATCTCAACCTCGACCGACCACAATCCACCATGGCACTGAATATCAGAACCGGTAACATACAGCTCAACTGTAATTACGCTTGGCGAGTTTCTCCAGCAGGGATTGGAAAGAACGTTTGTCCTTTTTGCACCCTGGGCAAGCATACGCCGGAGCATCTTTTCTTTGAATGCCCATCGTTGGAAGCGCCCAGGATGTACTTGATGCGCGAAACCAACGGGTGTCGCAGCCTGGACGTGCTGATGACAAAGTTCGTGGACGTCGCTACTTCTTGGGCCATTCAGTATTTCGGCATTCCGGCATTCGATCTGGCGAAGGAATGGGACAAGCACAAGTTTCCACGGCCGGACAGGGCTCGTAGATAGTTCATCATTTCCGTATACACAATGACCTCAGTATATAACAACTACCCTACATTGCAAGTTTGTTGCTTCTCCAATAAGGGAAGTGGGAGCTCTGACGGTGCTGACCGAGGAGCAACCCGCACGGTTTACCGGGCCTCCCGCAACTTTTGGCGCTCGAGACAACAAGGCTCTAGCGAGGTCGGTATCGTCACTGCGATACCGGATTGCACCATAGCCGGAGCGATTGCAACGGGCGCGACTGGTGGACATAGCAGTGCGAGTACGAGCGTCGCCTGATCTTTTCGCTTCCGGGCTGGTGTTGAAGGGGCCGAGTGCAGCAGCCCGCAGCGGATACCGACGGAAAGCAGTAGAACAAGGATCCGGACCAAAACTGTGGGAGCCCGGTACGAGATACGATGCAGGCATTCTCTAGCGCGAATCCACTGCACTTACATGTAAACGACAAGACATGGTTGGCAACGTGCATCGGAGATACTTCTCTTCGCAATGTTGAAGGAAGCGCCGGGCATGTACCTGACTCTTCGCTTTGTCGATCACAGACGCGTAGGCTTGCGCATGGTAGACAACACGTATGTTGAAGCGCCGAGCCTTGCGTCGGCGAAATTTAGATTCGTACACACAGCGTGAAAAGGCGGTGAATACATGAAAGCGTGACATTAGACTCTTCGGCATTGCGTGTCCTGCACTAACGAGAGATATGCGACCGAACATCGCAGTCGATCCAGCTTTACTTTCGGTCAGTCTTTGATAACGTGGACAAGCGACGGATGTTGTCATGCCAGAGTTACACGAAGATGGAAGGGGGATGAAAGTCACCAAACAAGCGGTGAAGGACGTCGCACAGACAACCCGCAGCCATCTGCCAAAGGTCCTGTAGCCGCCGATATCAGAAGACTAAAGATAAGGGGTTGGCTTGAACACCGACCTGCTACACCCCGAATCTGTGGCGTTGACACCAATTCTTGTTCACCATTACGACTGGCTGTCTATGTTACCTTTCCCTCTTGTTCTATCCCTTCTGTTGCGTTAATCACGGTTGCTCCCCTGGATACATGAACTATGTCTCTGTCCCGGTCCACTGCTGGTAAGTCGGACTGTGCTGCTCTTGAGCTCATGGAAGGGAATGCGCTGACACAGTTGTCGGTCTCCTAGATCCGCCAGACAGAGACACCTCGCCCAATTACGACGACCCCGGCATATTAGACGATGATCTCTTCGACGTGGAAAGGGCGGCGACACAAGCGGCACAGGCGACTAAGGCGACCTCGCCCGATTACGAAGACCCCAACTTATTAGACGATGACCTCTTCGACGGGGAAAGGGCAGCGACACAAGCGGCACAGGCGACACAGGCGACAGTTACTGCCAACGATGCTCGGTCGGCGCCGCCAGAGGCCACAGCCTTCGCTCACCCTGCGCCACCAGGTGTGACGCTCGACATGATATTCACATTTCTGCAAGTAAACAGTCAGGTTGTGCAACAAGAGCTCCAGGCTATGAAAGAAGAGAACAAGGCTGTGAAAAAAGAGCTCCAGGCGATCAAGGGGAAGGTGGACAGTTCCGGCAATACCACCAGTTCCCTGACAACGAAAACATTGACGTCCGCCTCGGTTGCTTTAGCTGGGACTCAGATCACCCACCAGGCCGACAATCGCAGTGTCGTGTCGGAGAGTAGTCAGAACAATCGCAAGAATCGGCCCAGGAAGAAGAAGAGGCCGGGATATGGTGCATTCAAGGACCATAAACCCGGCACCGTCATTCCTTGTATCCGAATCCGAGTGCACGACGACGACAAAGATATCGCGGCATCGATGCATGGTCCTGCCTTCATCTCAAAACTTACTGAGCTCAGCTTTAATGACCCCTACCATCACATCAGGTCGGCCATTTTGCTTAATCCGAACATTTCGTCTACTCGAGAGCTTCTTCTTCAAGTGGATTGTTGGGACGGCTACAAGGTTTTGTGTCAGCCTCAGTTCGAGAAGAGCCTGATCAAGACTTTAGGCCTTCACAACTCTTTCACGGTCCGTAATCAATATTGGGTTGAGGTGTTCCACTACATACTGGGATCGGATGTGAAAGACGACGTTAATAGTCACATTGATACCTGGAGTCGTCAATCTGGATTATCGATCGCACAGGCACAACTTCGGGCCTCCAGGCTCTTTTTCAGGTTCGACACAGTATCGGGAGCTGAAAAGGCCTGTTCATGGATCTTCTGCTTCGGTGGCAGTATTGCCTATGCAACGTATGCACATAACCTGGTTTTTTTTTGGTCCCCGTGCTAACCATTGACAGACCCCACGATAGGCGCTCAATGCGTTCCCATTGCACATGGTGCACAAAGCCGGGGCACACCGAACGCACGTGCGAAGAGAAGAAAAAGGGTAAAAAGCGCGTGTGTTTGAACTGTGCAGCCACCGGGCATTCGAAGCACAACATAAACGAAGACGGGTTTGGCAACGACATACCAGGGTTGCCTCAAGTGAAGTGTAAGGCGCGACGGGGGTGCGGCAACTGCGGACAGTTAGACCACTCCACCGAAGGACAAGACTGCGAGGATCCTAAAGTCTTAGAGCACATCAAAGATTGCAAAAAGTATGAGGGCGAGCAGACCGATTGGTCCAGACACCTAGTCTTGCCTAAGTTTCCGAGAGTCCCGATGAGCTGCGGGAGGGAGCCCACGAAAAAACCCAGTACCGATGATTCAACGACAACGAACCTTCCAGCCTCCAATCAAGCTGCAGCTGCAGCTGCAGCTGCAGGCGCCAGTGCAGGAGCAGTAGCGAACCCAGGAGACGCCGCCCGACACAGAAGCGGCATGGCCCCGCTCGATCCTGCTCCGCCCAAGGTCTCCAACGCAGAACAACACCAAGCGTATAAACAGACACAGAAAAAGGCCACCGAAATTAGCTTGGCACGATTCAAGAGCGATATTGCACGCGTTCATGACTTTCACTATAAGCAAGACGACAAGCGTGGGACGGTAAACCTCTATGTCGATGTGACATTGACGAATGACAAGAGAGTGAAAAGGTATTGGAAAGAGCTGAGACCTGATGACTTCAGGGTTATCCGCGAATGGTGGATCGAGAACAAGGGGCCATCAGATCTTCGGGATCTCGGCATGAGAGTACAACAGAAGCTGGGACTCTCAAAAAACCAAGAGGGAGCTCCGAGCACTCTTGCTGCAACGCAGACCGCCGAAGACCCAGCACTCACCGTACCAACACGTGACCAGAGCACCGACGAGCTGATACCGGATCACTCTCACCAACTTGTTGACCATGCTTCCAATCAACACGGACAGGATCAGCCTACTACCCAGCTTCCCGCGACTGAGGCAGTAAGGTCACCGCTCGTCCAACAAACTTTGCCGAGCCCAACCATCCGGTCTCCCGGTACCCCTATCACAAGCATCGAGCTTCCACAGTTTGTTCAAGAGGCCGATACACACAGAGCTCCAAGGTCACCATCAACCGATTTCCGCGGATTTACCTCTTCACCGTTTGGCGATGGGTCGGAGTTTGTTCCTTCAAGCTCTGGGACAGCGATGCCCCAGGCTTCCAGCCAGCCTTCGCTTGATGCTGGCGTGAACGACATGAGTTTACGGGAGCCGAGGGTCAGTGCAAAGGGGCAGAATAGTGGACGTGGCAATGGTCAAGGGTCTCGTGGAGCTTCTGGGGACGTCGCAGGTGACCAGCTTGAATCAGCCTCGAGCCAGCGGTCGACCGAAGTGACTGGACGTCGAGGTCCAGTTTTAAGAAAGCGCAAAGACAAATGAGGGAACATTTGGGGCTGGGGCCGTAGGTGTGGGGTGAACACCGACTCTTCTGTTAGGCCCTAACGCCAATAATATCGATGATTTCATCTTGAATATTTCCATGCGATGTGATCTCTTTGTGTGTGTCCTGCCTCGAGTACGTTTAAGCGGATCCAGTGTAAACTGTATTGTTTGCCAGTCCTACTGCTTACAGCCGACCGGCGAATGCAAGGGAGCGACCGCATGAAGTGTAAAAAGGTGGAGGATCATGAACCAACCAATTATCGGCGCTGCGCCAAAAAGATGAGGTCTTTCTGCGTCAAGCGATGTATCGGCTGAAGGAGCGACTCCGTTCAAATAGTCTAATCGTCCTGTTTTGATACCGTTCGATGCGCATATCGTCCGTAGCGAGGGTACAACCGTCCAATAAGCGAATGAATGTCATATGACACCAGCATTGACGTTCAAAATGTGGGCGACACGCTTCAATTGACGCTGTGAGTCTGGCACCATTCCGCAGTCTGGGTGTATACGATAAATCGAGATTGAGAATTATTCGCCCATCTGGATTCGCGCGCACCTATCACAAAGTATTCTGCATCCTCATCGTCCAAAAACATCGGATAGAAATCTCGGTTTTCGTAGCCTTCATCGCCATTTCAGGCACGCAGATGCCGGGGAGTTCGCTACAGCACGAGACAAATCCTCCAGAACGAGTAAGACCGCTCCTGGCCACTGCAACCCAAAAGAAACTGCTTGCAGCTGCTCCTTCCAAAAACAAACTACCCAGATAATCGTCACGATTTGGTAACCGTTTTGTGTTTGGGGCTAGAAGAAGAAGACATAGAAATCGCTCAATGTATTAACCTTGCTTCGGTGATGACGGCGCGACACGAAGCTTAGGTAATAGAAAAAAGATGTTAGACCGAACCAAGGTATCAGTGTTCGTTCGTGGACCTTGATTCACGACAATTATGCTTACGTGCGATTAACGCGAAAAGGTTGTTACATTATCGTACAGGTGATGGCTACAATATACATAAAGAAGGAACTTGATATCTGGGTACACACCAAAGTCGTTCAGCGTCGTTGCCACAGACCAGTTCGTCATCCGACTACTCAAGGACGCCGACTACGTATCGCCCTCCCAGTCAGCGTCTGCGCCTCTTGCGTTGGTTGCCATCGCCGTTGTTCGAGCTGACCATGGAAATTCTGCCCACGCCCCCCCTGGTATTTCCCGGTGTGCTAGCATTTGTCGGATGCCTGGTGTTTGCCGTCGCGCTGGTCGCTGGCTGCCTTCCACCAGGATGTGTACTGACGCTGGCCTCATGCCTAGAACGATGCATCTCTGGCGGGGGGTTCTCTGTTACCAAAAACCCCATTGTCCTCATCCACGTTTCACAAGAGTCAAACCATCCGCTAGCAGACTGGCCCAACAAATCGGAATAAATGTCTTCGCCATCGCTCGATTCGTACGTTGATGTTGCATACTCGTGTCGCTCAAGCTCGGCTTTTCGTTTCGCTATTTCCTGGAAAAGCAGTTGCGGGAACATATCGAAGTGCTGATGGTTGGAGTTGGCATAGAAGGCTGGTGGTGGATAGCGATATGGCTGGGAATAGCGCGGATGATAATTCCGAACCTCTCGTTTGTTTGGCGAGTCAAGTTCCCTCTGATTGACTTGACAGTCCGAGATCGGCACGTTGCCCATGATGACGAAAGCGATTCCTTTCAGGGCAAAATAAGTCTCCGGGGCAATCCAGCTCTGAGGATCGCTAGTAAACAGAGCCGAGGCCAGGTGAAAACACAGCCCAAACCCGCATATACCTAGGCTATCCTCTGGCAATGCTCTCTCGGAAATGATGTCCAATGCGAGTCGAACGTGTTCCGATCCCAGTTTCGAATCGCGAAAGGGATCTTTAGACCCGTTGTTCAGTTGTTTCAGCAAGATGAATGCGTGAAAGCCAAGAAGGCGCATCCATTTCGCCAAATTCCAGCTCCCGCAGCCAGGCCCATACGGATCGGACTGACCTCCACCCAAAATCAGTACTCCGCGGCCGTTACGAACGTCTTCCCTCGGCTTGAAGCTTATCAGCCACATGTCGATGTTGGCTACGACAGAGCCTGTCCTCGGGTCCAAACTCAACTCCTCGTCGATGAGGTCGCCGTCTGCATATTCGAAACTTCCGAGACCCGGCTGCCTACATAAGACGTGAGGCGTTGCCATCATTTCAGTTCAACAGTCCAAGACTGTGGATGCAGGAGGGACAGGTGCCGAGACACAGAAGATTGGTGCGGAAGGATATGGTGATGGCGTGATTTGTATGTAACGATTTCCGCCTGAGAATCAGAGCGATGTTGGGGCAAAATTGACAGGCGGGACGAAGGCCTTGCAGCGACATTGGCTTGAGCAGGAGAGCCAAGATTTGTACCTTCATCCCCAGCCTCCAATAAATTTCCCGTCGCGTGCTTTCGGAACCGCTCCTTGTCCCACGCGCGCGTCGCGGTCCAAGCGCGGAATCTCACGTCGCGCAACATTATTGATACTTGGCTATCTCGCTTATATCAAGACATGAAAATGCATATTCTATGTGCAACTGCATAATGCGATCCTGTTTTAATGCACCCTAATACATCTAAATATACGCCTTAGCCACTTTATTAGTCCCTTTGTGCATTAGCAAAGCGCGACGTCTCATGTTATCCCCCCCTTCATTGACTTACCTGCCCTCATAGTCATCAGATACGATATATGGTAAAGAAACATATTATAAAGGAGCTTCGTGCGCTATCATCAGCTCTGAAGAGCGTGGTAAACGCGGGATTTCGACATCTGTGGGCGCCATCATGAGCGCGTCTAGTATATGCATGTTGAATACAATTGTGACGCCTAACTTGTTGTCTCAACTTTTGCTTTGATGAACTCTGAGAGACAAATGTAAGATTGATGGCGGTGTTCCCATGTATCCGCTGATTACGAAACCGGACCCCTACGGTGTTCACTAAGAAGCGACGAGGACAATTTGTACAACCACTGTTGGTCAGGAAGCTAGCACAGCCTTTTTTTTTTGTTTTTGCAATCCTTGGAAAGAGACTTCACGCCCAACAGGGAAAAGATAGAAGACTCTGGAGACCCTGTGAGGAACTGTATGGGTTTTTATTCTTGTGGATCGGATGTATTGGTCTGTAGGGGCTGCGTGCGTCACGCCAAAACGCTCCATGCGCAATGCTTTCTTACGACCCGATCACGATGTGCAATCAAGGCTTCATTCAAATGACCAGGGTATGATACGCATACGTTTGCGACGCGGACGTTCCCCTGGATTGATACCCACGGACCAAAACCTTGGAGCATACTGTGCGAGCAGCTGCAGAATAAGGAGCGCCATTGGGATTGTTGTTCTGACAGTTTCTCAATATCTATTCATATGGAAGCCTGGAGTCAAGAATGGAGTAACCTATTCCTTTCCGTTTATCTGTGCGAGCTGCAAATAGACTAAATATACCCCTCGTCCTCACTTGACTCAGGAGAGACATACGTGCTAGCATTAGGGCCGTAGCGTTGCCTGTATCGGTCCCCATATCTTACGCAGTTTTTCTCGAAACAAGTAGGGCACATCCCGCGAGTGGGCGTTCGTGTCACCAAACACTCCTCGCAGTCTTTTCCCATACCTACACGTCGGCTCTGAGATCCCGACTTGTCCCACCTCAGGCACCTCTGCATGAGCTGACAATTGTCGTCAAGGATGCAGTAATGGTGACCCGTACAACGTTCAAGAGTATATGCACCCAAGTAACGACCAAAGTCATTATAACCAATGCTTTTCTTCTCCCCGCAGTATTGTTTTCGGTCCCACTTGCAAGGAACGCACCGGTCGTCGTTACAAACAAGGCAGCGGGTCTTATCGTCGCAAGCACACTTGTCAGAAAGGACTCGTTCCCACTCCCATTCGATACTGTCGAACCATCCCGGCCATGTTTGTTCACAGAAGTGAACGTTGTTCAGTCCACTGCCTCTGTATGAGCACCAACAATCACGGTCCGTTCTAACCACCCTGGTAGATATCTCAAAACATTCAGGTCTATCGGTGGCCGGTGTCTCATGCTCTTCCCGGTCCATGAACAAAAACTGGGCGGGAATATCTTTCTTCTCTGACAGGTGCACTTCTTTCCTTGTTTCGGTAAGGAAGACATTGAGGTCCATGTCAGGGTGTGGCTCCTCAACGTTGTAAATCTTCTCGGCCATAGCTATGCCTGTATCGAGTATCTCGGTCATCGCCCGCCGGCTCTGGGCGTCCGGCGGGCCCCTGACCGTCAGTCGTACCCATTGCGGGAAATTCTGAGGCTCGCGATAACGCCCATGCACATATTCTGCCGGTTCTCGAACGAAATCACCCCCTTTCCATTCGTCCCAGGACTTGGCGTAGCATACGAGGCCCAACGATTGGCTGCAATCTTTTTGTGTAGACCCAAACTTTACTTCAACCAGCAGCATGTACGGCTTTTGTTCGTAGTGGTCCAAGGTTATTGGGTCTGCCGCAGTGCTCCGTAGGTCCGATCTTGTAACCACCTTCAGTCGAGTGTGTTCCAGAATCGAACCCATCAGATTGTTTTTACACCGACGCTTAAGAGGGCCTGAAATCCTGGCGGGGATGTAGAACTTTGATAGGAATCGGAGTGCAAGTAAGGTTTCCAGCAAGATCTGTTTGCTTGCAAGCATCCAAAAAGGCAATCCAATCTTGCCAATAGCGTGGCTGACCCAGAAGTCTTCGTTGTTGTAACACCGCGAAATACAAGTAACTTGCCGACGATGGGTGACTTTGATAGACTCGGGCAGTGCCAAGCCATATATCATATTGCGGATCTCAAGCGGCAGCTTAAAAAACAAGCATTCCCTGTTGTTTCCGCAGAGCCCGGCCTTGATATGGTTTTCCAGGTACGTAATATCGACGGCGCGAAGCTGATAGGGGTCCGTATCTTGACTTCCCGTCCACACAGGCCCAAGTCGCGCTGGTGAATACGTCAATAAGCGCCGAGGATCAAGAGTCTCCATGGAATGCAGTGCAAGACCTTCCTTACTATAAGCCCAGTCTAATGAGGCGTCCAGGTCGTCTCCTCCAATGCCATACTCGCGAAGTTCGTGCTCTTCTTCCAAGGCCGCCCATCGTTCCTTCTCTTCGATGGCATCCTGATCATGACTGAGAAATTGAACATAATTCCGGATATCGCGCCGAGGTATAGAGCCACAGAGCCTGGACGTAGTCCTTTCATTTTTGCACTCATTCATGTAATCAGTGCGATAAACGATATGTTCATCAATACGCCCATCGATGCATTCTTCAAAATACCCCTGATCAATAAGTTCATGCAGTACACATGGCATTAGTGCGGCAAACGCGCGTTATCTAATTGTACCGTTAGCCCACAGTAGAAAGCGCAGTTGTATTGGAAGCGCACCCAAACGCGATTTGATGGCCAAGCGTCGCGCAGGGCGATGCCAAAAAGGAGGTGACTGTTTGATAGCTTGTGTAAGATTTTCTGATTGTTGACGCGAATAACGAAGTGGCGTTCCGTAAAATAATAGACAAAATATAGACTACGACTGCCGCCTAGTAGTAGGGTCTTGTTACCTTATAGTGTATAATATATATATAATTAAACTATTTAATTTAATTACTTTATTAATATATATTTAAGAAGAAGTTATTTAGATCTTTAATATAGTTTTTATACCTCTTTTAAAGTATATAACCTATCTTTATATTATAAAAAAGCTATTTAATAAGTCTAATCTATTATATTACTATTTTATCTATATTAGGTTAGTACTACTATAATAATAAAAGAGTTATAACTTATTACTAAATTTTTTAGGGAGCTCTTTAAGCTAGTAAATAATATAGTTAATTATTATATAATAAGGATTTATATATATAGTCCTAATTTTAATATTTTTAGATAGTATATAGAGAATATATAAATTATTAAGGTAATTAAAATTTAAATATAGAGGATAGTATATTATAATATAGAGTTAATTATAATAAATAAAAGACTATAGTATCTTTTTAATTTATATATTATATTTATAACTTATTACTCTATTTTATAGTAGTTAAATAGTATTAAAATAGTTAAAGTAATAATAATCTTAAAGCTATAATTATATATAACTTACTCTACTAATTACCCTAATACTCCCTCCTTTTTATAGGTGCCCTCCTAATAGGTATTTATAGGTGCCTCCTTATTATCTTCTATAACTCTAGAATCCCTATATACCTAGTAGTAGCTAGCTTATATATTAAAGAGGGGGCTAGAGGAGTTAAAACGCGATATAAAGTTAACTATAGTTAAGGGGGAAAGAAAAGGATATAGCCTCTAATTAATAGAAGAATAGTATTTCTAGGGTTATAGATACCTTTACACGGCCCCTATACTTAAGTGCTACGAGGTATAAGTATATACTGGCACGAATTTTACCTAATTAATATTACGTTATATATTTTATATATAATATAAAGAATACTCTATAGTATCTAGAAATAGTATTAAAAGTATATAATACTAAGTAAAAGATATTTAAAAAATATATCTTCCTTATATTCCCTAGCTACGCGTGTAAGAGTACTATTATATAAGGGATTAAACCCTAGTTAGTTAGCCTATACGTGACGCGTTTTTATAATATCTACCCCCGCTTTACTATAGCTAGAGTTTCCCTATAATAGGGATATATTTATCTAAATAAATATATTATATCCCTATATAGGTATATTATATCCCTATATAGGGAAACTTTAGTTAAAATAAGTAATAAATTTTATAAATAGGGAAAAGTTTCCCTTTTTAAGTATAAAATATCTCTAGAAAGGATATTTTATATAATAGAATATATATAATTTTATATTTCTATACTATAGCTTTTTTTTATACTAATAATAACTATTAGTATAATAGTAATATATATATAGAAAATAGGAATTTATTATTTTCTTTAAAAATATATACTTAAATACTATTATATATATATATTATTTACTACTAGTATAAAAGCTTATTATTTAGCCTTATACTAATAATTACTATTAGTATAAGAATTTATTATTTAGCCTTATACTAATAGTTACTACTAGTATAAAAGCTTATTATCTAGTCTTATACTAATAGTTATTACTAGTATAAAAGCTTATAGATATATAAAGGTTTTAAAGTAGATAGATAATTACCTCTAAAGATATATTAGTCTCTAGGTAATAGTAATAGTAAGGAGGGAAAAGGGAAAAAAAGCTAGTAAAAGAAAGATATATTAATAAATCTACTACTATACTTCTAGTAGTAGTAGTAGTAATAGTAAAAAAAAGGAAAAAAAAGTTATAATATTATAATTAACTATCTAAAATAGAATATAAATTTACTTAAAATATAAAAATAGCTATTTAAATATATATTCTTATTAATATACTTTTATAAGTTATATTAATAGAGATAAATAGTAGTAGTAATAGTCTTTATATAGTCCCCTTTTTATAAATTTATACTCTATATTACTAGATATATAAAGACTTTAGAATAGATAAATAATTACCTTTAAAGACTTATTAGTTTCTAAGTAGTAGTAGTAGTAAGGGGGGAGGAGGAACTAGTAAAAAAAAAATATATTAGTAAATCTACTACTATACTTTTAGTAGTAATAGTAAGTAAAAAATTATATAGTTTCTTTATTATAAATTTATACTTTATACTACTAGATATATAGAGGCTTTAGGGTAGATAAATAATTACCCTTAAAGACTTATTAGTCTCTAGGTAGTAGTAATAATAAGGGGGAAAGAGAAACTAATAAAAGAGAGATATATTAGTAGATTTACTACTATATTTCTAGTAGTAGTAGTAGTAGTAATAATAGGGAGAAAAGAAAAAGGAAAAAAAAAAAAAAAGCTATAGTATTATAGTTAACTATTTAAAATAAGATATAAATTTACTTAAGGTATAGAAAGTATATCTAATAGCTAATAAATACTAATTAAACTTAACTAGTATAGTATTATATATTTATATAATAAAGTTTAAGTTCTTATTTACTAAGTTATACCTACTCTATATTTTAGTAATAGAGCTTATTATATTACTTCTAGTTAAGTATAGTTACTTAAATATATATATATTACTTTTATTAATATATTTTTATAAATTATACTAGTAGGGATAGGTAGTAATAATAGTAGGGAGGAGAGTACTAGTAAAAGAAATATATATTAATAGATTTACTATTATATTTCTAGTAGTAATAGTAATAGAAAGGGAGAGAAAGAAACTAATAAAAGAAAAGTATATTAATAAATCTACTATTATACTTCTAGTAGTAGTAGAAAGAGGAATACTAATAAAAAAAATATATTAATAAATCTACTACTATATTTCTAATACTAGAAAGGGGTTATAACTTCTAAATTAATATTTCTATATAATTAAATATATAGAGTATACTATAAGTTTATATAAAGGTAATATTATTATTAATTTACTAAAACTAATAAAGAATAGAGTTTATCTAAGAATATTTTATTTTTTTACTATTATATAAATAGGTTAGTTTTATTAAAAGATTACTTATAGAGAGATTATCTAATAGCTATAGAGTTCCTTATAGATATAGATATATTAGACTACTCCTTTTAGTTTTACTATAGTATAATTATTTTTTTTTTTTAATTCTAATACCTTTTATTTTATATACTTACTAATAAGATAGTAATACTAAGATTTCTTTTTAGTAGTACTAATTTTCTAGATATAAACTCTCCTTAAAATATACCTAATAGCTAATCTAGTATAAGTAGGAGGTAGCTCTAGAATATCTAATAAAATATTCTTTTATACTAATATATTATATACTAGATAAGAGCTATATAGGAATAAGAATTCTAATACCTCTAAATATTATTATAGATATTTAGGGGGAGGTATAGAAAAGGTATATTATAGTCTAATAGATATATTATTAGTAGAGGTATAAAACTTTATTTTTAGCCCTAGTTACTAGTAGTACTAGTAGTATATTTCTAGCTCTAGTAGTTAGTAATAATAATTATATATTTCTAAATTTTATTATAGATTTTTAGGGGGAGGTATAGAAGAGATATATTATTAGTAGAAATATATAGTTTTATACCTAGTTCTAGTTACTTATAATACTAGTACTATATTACTAGCCCTAGCTATAATAATAGTTTTATTACTATTTTATTTTAGTATAGAATATTATATATATATTCTTAACCCTAGATTATATATAAGTATATATTAAATTAATAGCTTTAACTCCTCCTCTATTTAGGCCTATACCCTTTTACTTAAGTCTTCTCCTATTAGATCTTTTTATTTACTATATAGTAGAGTTTTTTTATAGCCTACTTAGTTTTATTTAATAGAGGGTATCCTCTTTTTTTTAATATCCTAACTAGTAATACTATAGGCGCTAATATCTTAGTATCTATAGACTTTAAAGAGAAACTTTATAATAGTAAAAATATTAATATAGGCGCTAGTACCTATATTAAGTTAGGTAAGGGTAAAGATAGTACTAATAATAATACTAATAATAAGGATATAAATATAGAACTATAGTTATTTAATATATTATTCTATTTATAGTATAGAGGATTAAATTTATAATAGTATAGATATAAGTATAGATATAGAACTATATTTACTTAATATATTATTTTATCTATAATATAAAGGATTAGGCTTATAGTAGTATAGATATAGATATAGGTATAGAACTATAGCTACTTAGTATATTACTCTACTTATAGTATAAAAAATTAAATTTATAGTAGTAATAGCTAAATTACCTATAATAATACCCTCTATAGTAAGTAAGGTAGTAGTAATAAGGGTAAGAGTAGGTAGTAGTAAATCTTTATTACCTCTCTTTAAAAGAGGGAGTATTACTTTCCTCCCTTAGATATTATAGTAGGTATAGGGATTAAAATAATATTAAGTATTAACTACTTTAAAATAGGACTACTTATAGGTATTCTAGATAGAATTAAAGTACTTAGAGTTAAATAGTATAATTATATATATTAAGGAGAAGAAAAGTAATTACTTAATATATATTTAAGTATAAACTTACCTATTTACTAGACTATTATTTATATATTACTATAGTAACTATATTAGAAAAGTATACCTAGTAATTAATATTAGAAATATACTACTAGTATTACTAGTAGTTAAAACTAGCTATATATATAAGGGAAATTACTTAGTCTAATAGTCTAGCTATAATTTATAGTTACTAAAAGACTATATAAATTACTATATAATTAACTAGTATAGACTAGCTATAATTAGTCTATATATAATATAACTATAGCTAGTCTATACTAGTAAGGATAGAGAGGATAAAGAGAAAAGAGTATATAAATAGTTAGAGAAGTATTTAGGGGGCTAGTAATATTATATAGATTACTATAGAATTAACTAGTATAAACTAGCTATAATTAGCTTATATATAGGTATCTATAGCTTATTTAAATAAGGGAGAGGGATAGGATAAAGAGGATAAAAAGGGTAAGAATAGAGACTAATAATCTAGTACTATAAAGAGTAGTTTTCTACTTCTAAGGACTATATAGTTAGAGACTACTTTTTAAGAATAAAATTAATAGTATATATTATATTATTAAATATTAATTTATACTAAAGTACTTAATATATAGGTAAGAGAGATATTTATAGGGCTAGTAATACTATTAAGGCTAATAATATAAAATAATCTATCTTCTTTACTATTAGCCTACTTATTTCTATTATAAAATTAACTAGTATAAACTAGTTTCTCTATAGTAGAAATAAGTAGAAAAGAATAAAGAGGAGGAAAAGAATAAAAAAAAGGAAAAATATAAATAATTAAGAGAACTCTAAAGTAAGAGTTTAGGGGGATACCTATAGGGCTAGTAATACTACTAGTACTAGTAATATAGATAAACTATCTTTTTTACTTTTAGCCTACTTATTTCTATTATAGGATTAGTTAGTATAGACTAGCTATAATTAGTTTATATATAGTATAAGCTATAGCTTAACTAGTAAAAAAAAGAATAGAAAAGGTAAAAGGAATATCTAGAAAGTACCTAAATATTATTATCTTTAGTTATAGTCTCTAAACTAAACTACTTATACTTAAGTTATTAAAAATTTTCTCTCTAGTCTATTTATTATTTTAGTAACTATATAATTAGAGACTACTTTTTAAAAATAAAATTAATAATATATATTATATTATTAGATATTTATCTATACTAGAGTACCTAATATATAGGCGAGGGGAGTACTACTATATAGGTAAAGGGGGTACCTAGGAGAGTATCTAGAGGTTTCTAGGGGAGGGTACTAAAGGGCTAGTATATCTAAACTATAGAAATAGTAAGAGGGGGAGAGTTAGGACTAGAAATATAATTAAGGCTAGAAATATAGTACTAGTACTACTAGTAGTTAAAATTAGCCTACCTTATAAAACTATTAATATAAGTCTATATATTACCTTTAGAAATCTAATACTAATAATATAGAGGTTAATAAATAAAAATAGCTCTCTATAGTAAAATAAATTAAAATAGCTATATTTAATAATAAGCCTATAGACCCCCTTTAGAAAACTAATACTAATAATATAGAGGTTAATAAATAAGAATAGCTCTCTATAGTAAAATAAATTAAAATAGCTATATTTAATAGTAAATTTATAGACCCCCTTTAGAAAACTAATACTAATAATATAGAGATTAATAAATAAAAATAGTTCTTTATAATAAAATAAGTTAAAATAGCTATATTTAATAGTAAGCCTATAGACCCTCTTTAGAAAACTAATACTAATAATATAGAGGTTAATAAATAAAAATAGCTCTCTATAATAGAGTAAATTAAAATAGTTATATTTAATAGTAAGTACTATTAATAGAAATTAGAGAAGGTAAGGCTTAAAGATATAATAAATACCTCTAATACTTATAAAAATTATTATTAATATAAGGAGGTAATAGTTATAGTAAATAGCTATAAAGTTAGTAAAGACTAGGGGAGAAAGAAAAGGAAAAAAAGAAAAAGAAAAAAGAAAAGGAAAAGCTAGGGCTAGTAATACTACTAGGGCTAGTACTACTACTAAGGCTAGTAATTTAGTATTAGTATAGTTATTTATTTAGATAACTATATAGTTAGAAACTACTCTTTAGAAATAAAATTAATAATATATATTATATTATTAGGTATTTATTTATACTTATACTTTTAGTAGTATAAAGTAAAATATTTACTATAGATAAGGGGAACTATATTCTAGGGCTAGTATACTAAAGCTATAAAGGGGGCTAGGGCTAGTAATTCTCTACTACTAGTACTTAGTACTAGCTAAGACTAATAATAAAGTACCTATAGTACTAGTTACTAAACTAAAAAAAAAGTATTTACTAGTAGTACTAGACTATTATACTATATAAGAACTATATAGTTATTAGAGTATTTTTAATATTAAACTCTATTACTATTAAATTTCTAGCCCTACTCCTTAATATTTAATTAAAGTACTAACTTATCTTATTAAGTCTAATATTACTATTTTATAGAAGAATATATAGTAGATAGATATTATAACTCTTATTAATAATATTACTTAGGAAACTATCTATACTATTAATATTATTACTTAGAAGGCTACCTATATTATTAATAATATTACTTAGAATACTATCTATATATTATAGAGATTCACTATAAGGTAGGGTAACTTAATAAAGTAGGGGGGATAAAAAGGTATATTATACTTTACTAATATACGAATAAAGGGGGACTAAAAAAGTGGCTAAGACTTACCTAGCGTCTATATACAGGCTAACTAAAAAGGACGTAGCGCCAAGCTATTTAAAACGGATAATTATCTATACTATAGCTAAATTCTAAAATTCCCTAATATTAGTATATATATTATATTCCTATAATATACCCTAAGAGTATATATTATATAGTTAAGAACTACTAAAGGTATAGTTAAATTCTATTAAAAATATCTTTAAATACTATCTAATATACTAATTATAGTATTATTAGCCTACTATTATTATAAACTTTTTTAAAATACTTTTTTTAAAATATATAGATCTATTTAGGTAGGTTATAATTTATAATAACCCTTTAATATTCTTTATAGCTATACTCTATATCCTCTTATATATTCTTTTTATATACTTAGTACTCCTAACTAAGATATCTATACTAAAAGTAAAGAGGATTCTAAATTTTATTAAATTTATTCTCTCTTATTAGTTAAAAGTAGGCTTAAATTCTTACTTTTAATTATTTTAATTTTAGTTAGGAGGTTATTAGTACCTCTATATACCTTTTAAGTGTAGCTTAGTAATATAAATATTCCTCTAAAGGACTAGCTAGGTAAAGATAGATTATAGAACTATTTTTAATATTCTATAAATAATTATATATTAATAGTACCCTAGTATAATATTACTTAGTTTATAATATCTATATTAATTAGTTATAGAATACTTATAATAATAATATTTATATATTTACTTTTCTAATCTCCTTATCTATAGAGTTATTCCCTTTATTATTCCTATTTTTATATTTAGTACCTATATACTCTATAGATATAAGGCCCTTTCTAGAAAGGTTATTAAATATATTAGCCTTAGAATAAGACTACTATATAGGTAGAGGGTACTTTTTTACCTTCTAGTTTATAGGTATTAGTAAGTATAGTATAATTCTAAGCTATTTAGTTTCTTTAGAAATATCTCTAAATATATTATTCTAGTTTTAAAGATTTAGATTATCTCTATTACTAAGTATATAGGTACTAGTATAGATACTAAATATAGAGAAGTTAAAATTATAGAGATAGTTAGTATTATTAGTTTAATATAAAACTAGTAATAAGATATATTCTAATAGATATTTATTAACCTATATAGGAAACTCTATTTAAAGGGGTACCTAGATAATAAGCTTATTAAGCTCTAAGATAATAGTAGTAGTAATAGTAATAATAGGGGTAAAAATAAAAGTAATATTTAATAATATAATAATATAATTAAGAATATTATTCTAGTAGATAATTAAAAGGATATAGATATTTTATTTTACTATACTTTATTAAAATATATTATACCTAAGAGTTATTAGTTATAAGTATTTTATTTAAAAGGTTAAAATAAATATACTACCTTCTATATATATATTAGATTTATAAACTATTTTTATAATATAGACTATATTTTAAAGGTTAACTCTACTATACTAATAGTAGATATTAGTAAAAGAAAACTTTATTATAGATATATACTACTATTAAGTAGATAAAAGAGAGTAATTTAAAATAAACCTACTCTATAATCTAGAAAAACTATTTTAATAATTAGTATCTCTACTAAAATATTTTATATATATTAATTTTTTTTTCTACCTTATTATTAGTTAATATTAGTATAGGTAAGAAATTCTTATAAATACTATAATTATTAACTTAAAGTAAGTAAAAAGGTAATTATTAACCTTTATTTTTATTTTATCTCTAAAGTAATAGTTAGCGCCTCTTATAGACTTTAGTATAGTATAAGTAATTACTCTTATATTAATAATTCTATTTTTTTCTTACCCTATAATATCTAACTATATAATTACCTACTATACTATCTACCTATATTTATTCTAGTATTTACTCTAGGATTATACCTTTATATATTTCCCTCTACTTTCTTTAACCTTTTAGTCTATTAAGTATAACCCTATAAGTAGGCTATACTTATAATAGAAAAAGGTTTTATAAGTTTTTATATCCTTTATATTTCCTTAATAGTAATATATAGTATAATATCTAAGCTAGCTTAATATCTTTTTTCTCTTATATATATATTACTAGTACTTATAGTATATTTAGAATAGTATTAATAAGAAAAATAATATATAAGTATTTCTACTCTTACTTCTATATCTATATCTATCCCTATACCTACTCCTTCTCTCTTAGCCCTAATTATTACTAATAATAATAATAATAATAATTTTATATCTATACCTATAGGTTTTAATAGGGATATAAAGATAGGGGAGGCTAGAGGAAAAAAAAAAAGTAGAGATAATAGTAGTATCTTCTAAAAAGGTATATTTATATTTTTATTTTTAGCTACTTTTTATAAAAGTATATAAACTTTCTATTACTTTAATAGATTCTAATCTTATCTATAGGTATTATAAGTTTATTAGCTAAAAGTAATTAGACTTAAGTAGACTTAGTTAAAGAGCTAACCCTAGATATAGGTTCTAAAAAATATAGTAGAAGTTATAGTTAACTAGTATTCCTATACTATATAGATTATAGAGACTAAGGTAGGTAGACTTTTTAAAGGGGATAATTACTATAATTAGTATATTTAGAATAATTCTAAATATTAGGTATACTTAGCTAGGGCTTATAAGAATATAATCGCGAGGGCTAGCTTTAAATATACTAGATATTAGTATTTCTCTAGCTAGGGGACTTATAATTATAAGGTACTAAAGTTAATAAAAAAGTTAAAAAAGTCTTAGTAATATAGTTTTTATTAGCCCCCCTTATACTACTACTAATATAAAGATATACTTAAATACTCTATAGTATAAAAGCTTTACTTTATTAGATATAAAGTAGCGTAGTATAAGTCCCTATTATATAAAGTAGTAGTTATATTTATAACTATCTAGCTAGTTAAATAAAAGCCTATAATATAGACCTATTTTATACTAGATTACTATTCTCTTTTCTAGATATATTAATAAGGCTTATTTTAGGTTATTATTTAGATACTATATACTAGCTTTACCTTATTAGATATAGAATAGTATAGTATAAGTCCCTATTATATAAAGTAGTAGTTATATTTATAATTACTTAGCTAGTTAAACTAGTATATAGTATACCTATTTAATAACTTAAGTAATTTATTAGTATAATAATATCTCTTTCTTTATAGTCCTCTAACTAGTAACTATTAGTATAAGATATACCTATCTAATAGTATAGGTAATCTACTAGTATAATAATATCTCCCTCTTCTTCTACCTTTTCTAGCTAATAATATTATTAGTAGCTATAATTACTACTTATATATTTAGCTAGAAACTTTATTAATAGTTATATTATAGCGAACTATCTTAGAATTAAGTACTTAGCTAGAAACTATATTAATAATAGTATTACTATTAACTATCTTAGATTTAAGTACCTAGCTAGAGACTATATTAATAATTATATTACTACTAACTACCTTAGGTTTAAGTACTAAGCTAGAAACTTTTTCTAATAATTTTTTCCTAATAATCGCGTTATT
>MU001517.1:134952-235373 GCA_010093485.1 Karstenula rhodostoma CBS 690.94
TATTTAATAGCTTATAAATATTACCTAATTAGGAAGTTTAATACCCTATATTAATAATAAAAAATTACTAAAGTATTACTATTTCTATATAACCCTACTAAGCTATTATCTCTCTCTAAACCTAGTACTATTCTTTTAAAATTATTAAATTCTTTTCCTTTAAGGCTTTACTCCTTTATTTAGTCTTAGGTATATTTTCTTTTATAATATTATTAGGTTAAAGCTATATATAGCTATCTATTTTATAGAATTACTTACTATAGAGTATTTAAATTATACTATTTAGGATATACTATACTATATCTATATAGAGTTAAAGACTTATCTAGAATTAACTTTTTTAATATAACTACTAGTATTATCTATATTAGTATCTTTATTAAGTACTATACTATTTAATATACTACTACTAATAATATTACTATCTATAATTATAAATATTAGAGTAGGTCCTTACTATATTAGAGTAGGTCCTTATTATATTAAAGTAGGTTTTTACTATATTAAAGCTATTATATCTACCTTATATAGATATCCTCTTTTATATACTAGTATAAGTATAGTAGAGGATATAGTAGTAGTAATTAATCTAACTATATAATATTCTTAACCTCTATTAGTATTAAATAAGTCTATTATAGTACCTATAAGATATATCTTATAGTATTCTTTAAAATTATTTTCTAGAAACTCTAATATTACCTTAAGTATATAATAAGTTAAGTAGATATTATTAATAGCCTTATCTAATATATATATATCTAGTAGTTAATAGTTTAGTATACTAGTATAACTAGTACTATCTCTAGGTATATTTATATCCCTATTAGCTATTACCTTTTTTTATAACTTTTATAATTTTAAGTACTAGTTATAAGTTTTCTAATACTATATCTTTAAGATTATCTTAAAAAAGGGCTAGTATTCCTTAAAGAGGTTAAAAAGTTATATATAATTAGAGGGTAATTTCTTATATATCTATACCCTAATTTTATTATTAATATTATTCTAGATTTTTTCTTTTTCTTATACTAGCTATTAAGTACTATAGATAATAGACTTTATATAACTCTTATTAAATTTATAAAGGAGGCTTATTATATAATTTAAGATTCCTTATATATAGTTTTAATATACCTAGAGCTATACCTATAACCCTATAAATATAATAATAATATTTTATAATTTATTATTTCTTAAATACTAGATTAATTACCTATTAGTACTAGGTACTATAATATAGATAGGTATAATAAGAAGCTAGTATATAAACTTTACTAACCCTATAGCTATACTATTAGCTCTAGAAGTTATACTATTAGCTCTAAAAGGTATATTAGCTCTAGAAGGTATATTAGTTTTAGAAGCTATATACTTAGTTTTAAAAGCTATATTCCAGGTTAAGTATTAACTAGAAGCTATAACTAGTAGTAGTTAATAGATAGTAAAATAGAATTTAATAGTAGTAAGTATTTTTATAAGTAGTATATTAATAATATATATTAGTAGCGTATATTTATACTTAGGAATCTATTAGGCTAGGTATCCTAGGTAATTAACTCTATAGAGGAGTAGTATAATATAAATAGTAGCTAGATATTTATAATTAAATTATAGGGTATATAATAGTAGTATATATATATAAATACTAAAGGGGTAATTATACTACTAGAGGAAAGTCTAGGAGACTCTAGGAATTATCTATCTATAAAAGGACTATTTAGTTATAATAAGAATTCTTAAATAATAAAATAACCTCCTATAGTAGTATATATATATAAATATATATTAATATTATAAAGGGGTAATTATACTAATAGGGGTAGAGTCTAGGAGACTCTAGAAATTATCTATATATAGAATAACTAATTAGTTATAATAAAGACTTTTAAGTAGTAAGTTAATATTCTATTCTTTTTTAATTATCTATATAATTTATATATATTAGTAGCTACCACTACTACTATTTAGCTCTATTAAAGTATAAGTCCTTTATTATTTACTTATCTTATAGTATTTATTAACCTACTAAATAGATAATACCTATAATTACTAAAATAAGGGTTACCTATTATACTAGTAAATTTATTAAATATAGTCCTTATACTAGAAAGCTATTATAGAAGCTATAAAAGATATAGTAGTTATAGGGAATATATCTAATATAGCTAGTAGTTATTACTACCCTTAAAAATTTCTAGAATAAGAACTTATATATTAGTAATAGTAGTAGTAATAGTAATAATAATATATCTAGTAATTATAAACCTAAATATTCTTATCTAGAGGATAAATAGCTATATTATATAATAGATAATATATATATAACTAAGAATAAGGTAATAACTATAAAAGGCTCTAAATTAACTCCTCTACTACCTTCTAAGTAGTAGTAAATCCCCTAATTACTAGTTTTAATACTTAAATTAAAGTATAATAATAGACCTCTTCTATACTATTATTAGTATATATACTTTTAGCTAGGTATTAATAGAGTATAAATCCTTCTATCTAGTATATATAGAGTAAATAGGTACTTAGAGCTTCTCTATATAATTATACTATTAAAGTAAAAGGTAGAGTAGAAAGGTATATAGCTTAGTAAACTATTCTAGACTATAAATATAATAGTAATAGTCTATATTAATAGAGAGTAGGAAGATAAATATATTAGCTAATTAATTACTAAAAAGAATATATACTATTATCTAGTATACTTTAGAGGTATTTATAGGTATAAGGAGAAGTATACTCTTCTAAAAAGGGACTTATATATTAACTTTAACTTTATTCTTATACTAGTATTTCTAGACTTATCTAATATATCTCTTATCTAGTCTATTCTCTCGCTATAATAGTTAATAATAATTAATATTATAGTAATAATAGGGCCTTAAATTATTATTAATAAAATATAGAAGTATAAGAATATAACTTATATAAATATTAATAGGGTCTACTAGGTAATTTATAAGTTTAAAGAGGATATATCTAGGTATATAGATTATTACTATTATATATTAGTTAATATTATAAGATAGTAAAATACTAGTATTACTATAGGTAAGTTAACTATAAAGAAGTTATTAGATATTATAATCTCTACCTTATATAGCTATTATAAAAGGGACTAGCTATAAAAGAATAATAAGAGTAGTATAATTCTTAAAAGAATAAACTAGATAAATAGAATTATAATTTTAATAGTATATATACTTATAGCTTTATTAGATAAGTAGTTAGTAGATACTTTAGTAGAGAATACTATCTAGAATAGTTAGAATTAAAAGAGTAATAATAGTAATATAAACTTTTTATATAACTTCTATAAGAATTTAGCTCTCTAATTAATAGTAAGTTTTTAAGAGAAGAAGTAATATTAATAGAAAGTATTATTAGGGTAATATTAATATAGATAAATTTATATTTTATATATATAATACTTACTCTTTAGCCTATATTATAATACTAAAAGTATACTAATATACCCTTATATAATATCTATAATATAAAGAATACTCTAAACTAACTTAATATATATTATATTATATACTCTAGTAATTACCTTTTATAGTAGTTATAATAGTATACTATATATAGTATATAATATATATTAATATAAGAAAGTTTTTAATAAAACCTATTTATACCTTATATATTACTTTTTAGGGCTATTAATTTTATACCCTCTATCTATTATAGAAAAAGAATATATCTAGCTCTTTAATATCTCCCCCCCCTATAGTAATAATAATAATAAGTTTAACTTCTCTACCTTTTTTAGTTCTAAGCTTTAGCCCTAGTGTCCTATATTAAGGAATATTTCTAAGGAAGCTAAGGAACTTAAAATAATACTATAATAATTAGTATTTAAAGTCTTTAAAATAAAGAAGCTCTCTCTATCTATATATAGATCTTACTACTCTAGTAAAATTAATATACCTAATAACCCTTTAGTAGAAGGCTCTATACCTAGTAAGTATATAGATACTAAAAACTAAAATAAGAATAGTAATAAGGCTACCTTATTTAATAAGAATTTTAGTATTAATAATACTAAGGCTATCCCTATTCCTAATAATAATAATAATAATAATAATAATATAGAGATAGAGAAAGAGGTAGAAAAAAAAAAGAAAAAAAATAAAAAGGAGACTTTATAGTCTTACTCCCTTATTAGAGTAAAAATATATATAGGGATAATATTATATAAGTATTAGAAAGTAGATATATATAGACTAGTAGTTTCCTTTAATAAAAATAATATTTATTATACTCCTATCTAGTATTATATAGAGCTAGAGTCTTATATATATTATATCTATATAAAACTTATTATTAATAAATAGAGAGAGGATATAGAGGATATAAAGGATCTAATAATATATAATTATTATATAGAAAATATTATTATAGATACTATTAGACCTTATAGAGTATACTATATAGATTTCTATATAGTAGTATCTAAAAAAATAAAGTTCTAGTATATAAGATATTAACTAAGTAATAGTAAATATAATATTATAGACTAGTATAAGTAATAAATACTAGTAATACTACCCTTATATAGAGTATAGGGCCTATTTAGGTATACCCCTAATAGTTATATAGATAAAGGGGGGTACCCTAAAAGTATACTAAAGAAAAAGGTACTAGTAAAAAAGTATAGTAAGTATAAGGTATAGAAGATATATATATAGTATTAGGCTATAAAAAAGTAGTATATAGAGTAGATATATAATATATCTATTATCTTTATATTTAAAATCTTAACCTATAATATATAGTAAGTAAATAAAATACTATAATATAGATACTTTTTTTACCTAAGAGCTAGATATAATTCTATATATTTAAAAGATCTAGGAGAAATTATATAATATATTATTCCTATATAGTTAGTACTATAGGAGAGGGGAGAGGGTATACTATAATTAGTATAGTATACTAAGCTATTAGTATTATAGAATATTAAAATTTAGCTATAGAATAAATAGTATTTTAAGTATTATTATTAATAGTATAGATAGTATTCTAAGTACTATTATTAATAATATAGATAGTATTCTAAGTATTATTATTAATATTAAGATACTAATATCTAGAAATATAACTAATATATTTTAGTATAGTACTATTAATATTAATTTTATAATTAATATACTAAATCTAAATATCTACTATTAATAACTACTATCTACTTCTTTTAGTAAGAGACCCCTTTAGAAAAAAATATCTATCTATATAAGTTTATATTATATATAAAAGTCTATTATAGTTATTTCCTTTTATTATATATATATTACTATATTTATTACTTAAATATCTTTATAGTTATTACTTAAATACTACTCTATATATTATTCTTCTCTTATTACTTATATATATTTATACTTACTAGCCTATTACTTAAATACCTTTTACTTACTAGCCTATTACTTAAATACCTCCTATTTACTAGTCTACTACTTAAATACCTCCTAATTACTAGTCTACTACTTAAATACCTCCTAATTACTAGCTTACTACTTAAATACCTTCTAATTACTAGCCTACTACTTAAATACCTCCTAATTACTAGCCTACTACTTAAATATCTATACTTAACTTTCTAATAAGACTAACTTATCTATATAGTAATAAAATAATAAGGTATTTCTAGATAAGTTCTATTTATTATAACTTATTCTAGTATATATTAATAGTAATTTTATTTTAGTAATAGTATTATTTTATATAAACTTATAATATAATCTATATATCTAACTATATAAGGATATTAAATTAGATTATAAATAACCTCTTTACTAATAAACCCTTACTTATACTCTCTATTAATAGGAAGCTCTCCTATAAGTTATACTAAATAGTACCTATATTACTATAATACTAATCTAGATATTCTAGTAATTAAAATATACTATATTATCTTTTAACTATTTTATAAGTTTTCTATTATATTATAAGCCCTCTATTTAAGTTTTTACTATATTAGTATACTAGTAAATTTACTAATATATATTTAAATATAACTTTAATAGGTAGTCCTTAGTATATTATTCTCTCTACCTACTATTACTATTCTATATATTCTTTATTAACTATAGTTATTTTATAAGTTTTATACTAGTTATTATTATATTAAATATACTTTCTTTTAATATTTTATAAGTTCTCTACTACCTTACTATCTCTTTACTACTATAAAGCTTTTTTATAACTATTACTATATTAAATAAACTTTCTTCCTATATCTATAGAAACTTCTAGGCTACTATTAAATACTCCCTCTATACCTAATTAAGTAGGTAGCTAAACCTAATTAGGTAATTTACTATTTACTATTATATTTCCTCCTCTTTATTATATAGACTAGCTTAGTACTTCCTAAACTATATATATTAGATTATATATATATATTATTATCTATAGTATAGTATACTTACTATTATAGTAAGTTATAGTAACTACTAGTAGTAGTAGGTAGTAAGTATAAAAGAAGAGACTAGGATATTTTATATTATTAGGACTAGTATAGGGTACTAAGGCGCTATTTAAGGGTATATCTTAACTAGACTTAGAATAATAATAAATTATAATAATTTATATAAATATATAATATATAACTAACCTATCTATATTTATAGTTTATAGTAATCTATTATTATTTATAGTAGATCTAATAATTAAGAGTTTTATTACCTTATTATTAACTATACGCGCTAAATAATATAGTACTACCTATTAGACCTATAAAGATTTTTCTTACTACCTCTATATAGTATATAGAATAGCTAATAGTACTAGAAATATAAGTAAGAGCTAATTAAGTATAGTATATATTTAACCTAACTAATAGTAAGGTATTAAAACTATAACTATAAGCGCTATAGCTACTAGACCTATATTAATTTATATATAATAATAACCTAATATTAAGTAGCCTATATATCCTTATAAATATATAAAAGTTATAGTAGAACTTATAAATTAAATACTATAAATTATAATCTAATTAGTATAAAATAGAACTAGTAGAATATTATATAGAAGTATAGGGAGTAGAGAAGCTTATATTATACCTATAGGGTTCTATTATAGCTAATCTATTTAGTACCTATTATTTTCTTAAAAAACTATATAAAAAATAGATCTTTCTTATTATAAAAAAGATAGGAGTTAATAATAAAAAAGTAAAACTATAAACGCGATATAAATACCTATATATTATTTAAAGTATTAAAAGGTTAACTAAATAAGACCTCTAGCTAGCTAAATATAATTATATAATATTTACTACTAAGAGGTAAGGCTATATAGAGACTATAGATAATATAACTATCTTTAATAATTTTATAAAAAGTATTATAATACTAGATAAAATATATACTATTACTTTTAAATAGGCCCTTTAAAATAAATAGGAGATAATATACTAAGATATAATAAAGAAGTTTAGACTCTATATAGAGTATTATTATCTAGTTAAGGCTATAATTAGAGCTATATTTATTACTAGAGAAGAACTAGATACTAGTATTAAAGGGAACGCCTTTTATACTAGTAATAATATACCTATATAAATATAAGGTACTTAAAAATAGGGATAGAGTATAATAATATCCTTATAGAAATTATATAACCCTAATCTACTTATACTATATAGGTAAGGATCCTTTATACTATATAGGTAAAGCTCTATACTATATAGGTAGAATACCTTTATACTATATAGGTAGGGAGGTTATAGAAGGAATAAAATACCTTACTAGTAAATAAAAAATTAAGGTATAAATAAAGAAAAATATTCTATATATTCTATAGAATATATACTAAAAAATTATTACTATACCTTTCTAGAAAAAGCTCTAGTATAGTAGAAACTATAACTAGAATAGAATAGTTTTATTAAGTATAATATCTAAAATAATCCCTTAATATAAGAATAGATATATATATTTAAATAAGTATAATCTAGAATACTATAAATTAAATAGTTATATACTCCTATACTAATCTAAATATTAGAGGCTAGTAATAAGTAATTAAAAGGATAGAAAATTACTATAATCCCTATAAGTTTCTAAGTAACCTCTTAATCTAACCCTTATATATACCTACTATAAACCTTATTAATCCTTAACTTAGGTATTATATATTATATTTTTAATAATATTAATTAATTTATTTTACTCTAGCTACTAATACTAAGAGACTTTATATAGGTAGGTAATATATAGGTCTAGATATAAGGATATAGAAGTATTTACCTTAGACTATAAAGTTACTAAGGAAATAGTATAATTAGGCTTAATAATATAGTTTACTACTCTAACCTACTCTATAACCTAATATCCTTTTAACTACTTAGATATTAAGGATTATAATAGGATACTAAATTAGAACCTATAGTACTAAAATAGGCTAATAATACTATTATAGTAAAACTATAAAAGCTATATAGTTAATAGATACTAGAGTATAGATCTACTAATAGTATTTATATTATTATATAAAGTATAATATATACTATATATAAGATAATAATATATATAAAGTATAAAGTAAAAACTATAAATATAGCTATATAGTATAAATAACTAGACTACCTAGAACTAAATATACTTAAGTATCTAGTATAGTAAGCTAAGGGGGTATATATTAAAGGTATCCCTATAGTAAAATATAATACCTATAGATAAGCTAAATTAAAATAATAGATTAGATATATACCTTAACTAAATAATTAAGGACCTAGTAAGTATATTATAATTAACTTTTATAACTTTAAACCTAATAGCTCTACTAAAAAGAAAAGCTAAATATTAATTACTAATTAATATTCTAGCTATATATAGGACTTCTACTTTAAAAATAACTACCTAGTAAGGATTATTATTAAAGTACTTAGTAGCTTTATACTATTTATAAAAGTATAGTTTAGTATAATAGTTAAGATTATTAAATTAGATAATAAGATCTTTATAGTAAAAGTAGATATTAAATACTAGTATATAAGCTAAGGTATTAAAATTAAGCCTTTAGTATTAGATATATAAGTATAAAATAGAGAAGCTAAGTACTTAGGGGGTATAATAAAAGAAAAAGCCTATATAATATAACTTAACGCGAACCTTTTATAGGAAATATAGTCTAAGATTACTAGGGCTATAGTATATCTATATAATTAAATACTAAATTATAAGAATTACTAATACTTATTATATAAGGTATTCTTTATAATAGTTACCCTTATTAATAAAATAGTAACTTAGCCTTAGAAACTAAATCTAGTATATTTTAAAGTATATAAAAGTAAAGCCTTTACTATAACTAATAATATATAATATAGAAAAAATAAGTTATAGAGACTTAATCTAAAGGTATAGATTAGATACCTTATAAGATACTAATTAATAAATATCTAGTATATATAGATTCTATTACTATTAAAAGTAATTAATATCTATAATATTATATTTAATAAAGATATAGTATTTAATAAAATATAGAAAGAGCTTATAGATAACCTTATATATAGTACTCTAAAAGAGATCGCGTTATAGGTTAGAACTATAGAGAGACTACCTACTCTAATAACTAAATTAGAGATAACTTTATTCTATAAAGATAAGTTAGTTATAATAAATTATAATAACTTATAATAATAATAAGAGATATTAGAAAAGTTATTAAAGAAGAAATATAATAGTACCTATCTATTACTACTAATAATACTATTACTAGTTATACTATTAGTATAACTTATAATATAGAATATACTATTACTAAAAGTATAAGTAGTAGATAATTATATATAGTAGCTAATAGTAGCTAGTATAAAGATTATACCCTAGGTAGCTATATTTATAGTAGGTACCCTAGTAGGTTATAAAGGTATATATAAAGGCTATAACCTTAATAAAGTATAAGTAAAATAAATACTTATAAAAGGATTAAAGCCTTATTAAAGCTAGCTACTACTACTACTAATAATCTAAACTAGACTTAAGGATTACCTAATAAGGGAATTATTTTAAAAAGCTAAATATAAATACCTTACTAGCTATTAATAAATAAACTTATAGATAGAAATACTATAGAAACTAATTAAATAAATAGATTATTAAATCCTTAACTATATATAGGTATATACCTATAAACTTAATAAATACTATTAATTCTTAAGGTATAAGGCTTAACTAGTTATATAAGGAGACTAGTAGAAGGATATTACTCTATAAGATACCTATATAATAACCTTAGCTAATTAATTATTCTATATACTTATAGCGATAGCTACTAGGTATAATTTTAAACTAAAATAATATAATATAACTAATATATTTATATATATAACGCTTAATTAAGAAGTCTATATAAAGATACCTATAGGGTACTAAAAGAGAGGTATAATCCTTAAACTATAGAAGGCCCTCTATAGACTCTAAATCTTATCTAAGCTATAGTAGAAAAAATTTACTATAATACTTAAAGATATAGGTTTTACTATAATTCTATATAAACTATACTATATAATTAAGGATAGTATTATTATCTTCTTCTATATAGATAATATTATTATTACTTATTACTAAATAAAGGAGGTAATAGTAACTAAAGTAGTAGAGCTACTTAAATAAAAATATACTATAACTAAAGAAGATAACCTATAATAGTTCCTTAGTATAGAGGTTATTTAAAAATAAGACTAGTAATTTATATAATTATTATAGACCTTATATATTAAGAAGATTTAATAACTAGTAAATAAAACTAATTACTACTATAATATACCTATAGCTAGTATAGAGCTTAAATCTTAAGAAGGTCTAGCCTTACTATTAGAGATTAATAAGTATTAATAAAAAATTAGATTACTACTATTTATAGTAGTTATAATATAACTAGATATTATTTTTACTATATTATAGCTAGCCTGGTTTCTATTAAACCTAGGCTAAGTATATTAAAATACTACTAATAGAGTATTATTATATCTCTTAGCTACTAAATATAAGGGTCTATAGCTTAGAGGTAAATTATACCTCTAAATTACTAGTAATACCTTATTTACTAATAATATAATTAATAGGAAAAGCTTATAGGGCTATATAATTAAGTTATTTAATAGCCTAATAGTATAGAGGGTAAATAAATAAGATACTATTACTACTTCTATAATAGAGGTAGAACTACTTACCCTATTATAGGTAGCTAAGGAAGCTATCTATATTTTAAGATTATTAAAGGAGCTTAGAATTATATTATCTAGCTCTATAATTATAATATAATATAATAATTAATAGATAATTTACTTAGTAACTTAGGAAGTATTAAAATTCTAGACTAAGCTCTAATATATTAATATCTATAATTACTAGCTATAATAAGAAGTCTTTATAGGAATAATTACTATTAAGTATACTAAGTTAGTTAAAATAATTACTAATAGACTTATAAAGGTACTATTAGTAAATAAATAACTAGGCTTCCTTAACTAGCTTAGATTAGTTAATATAGAAAATTAAGAGGTGATAAGTACTATACTATTTAAAGAAATCTAAAACTATTTTTACTAAGTACTCTAAGCTATTACTTATAATCTAGCTTAGGTAGTCTAGGGGTACTAAGCTAAGGGGGTATATTAGATTATATATATATATTATTACCTATAGTATAGTATACTTATTATTATAATAAGTTATAGTAACTGCTAGTAGTAGTAGGTAGTAAGTATAAAAGAAGAGGCTAAGATATTTTATATTATTAGGACTAGTATAGGGTACTAAGGCGCCGTTTAAGGGCGTATCTTAGCTAGATTTAAAATAATAATAAATTATAATAATTTATATAAATATATAATATATAACTAACCTATCTATATCTATAATTTATAGTAATCTATTATTATTTATAGTGGATCTAATAATATATAAGGCGATACCTCTATTAACTCTATACTTTTCTTAGATAACTATTTCTTAATTAATTATTTCTAATTAACTAGCTCTTTTCTTTTTAGCTAGCTAGCTCTACTCTCTCTAGTTAATTATTTTATTATCTAGGTATTATAGACTTTCCTTTTACCTTTAGTTTAGCCTTACCTACCTAGGAGCCTAGAGTTTATATAATACTATTAGTAAACTAGTTTATATAAAACTCTATAATATTTTTAGCTTTATTACTTTTTTCCTTTATACCTATTAACTATATAGTACTTTATATAACTTATAATTTATATATAATACTATTTACTATCTAGCTTATAATCTAATTATAATAAAATATATACCTATCCTTTATTTAGCTTATAATTTAATTATAGTAAAATATATATCTAGGATTTTAACTAAGGATTAAGACTTAGAATTAAGACCTAGGATTAAGACCTAGAATTAAAACTTAGAATTAGTACTATTAATTAATATTATTAATATTATTAATACTATTAATACTATTAATACTATTAATACTATTAATACTATTAATACTATTAATACTATTAATACTATTAATACTATTAATATTATTAATATTATTAATATTATTAATAATATTAATATTATTAATATTATTAATATTATTAAATATAGTTTCTATAGACTTCTAATTTATCTATAGTTTCTATAGGCTTCTAATCTATTTATAGTTTTTTTAGATATTAGTTTTATCGATCTAGCTTACTAGTTATAGTACTAAAAGATATCTATAGGTAATTTAATACTAGTAATTACTTTAGTAGCTAATAGAGTTTTATATAAAGCTTAACTAGTAATATTTAATCTTATAAGGATAACCTAAGTATTAGTAATATATTAGTTATTATTATTTATATATAGAGCTATTATTATTAAGAAATCTTTACTATAATAAAAGGTTTTATATTCTTTAGAACCCCCTCTATTCTATAGTTATAGGTATAAATAATAAAATAATTAGGTTATAAAACTTTTATAGCCTATCTTTAAGTCTTTATATAAGTAAGCTAAGCTAGACCCTCCCCTATAAGTATATAGATTAATAAGAGATTACTTAGTACTATTTTAGTAAACTTAAGTTATATCTAGAGATTTATTACTTATTAGTAATATTAGTACTACTAGCTTACTAAGGAGCTTAAATAAAAGCTCTTTATAGTAGTTAACTATATAAAGTAGAGGGTAGAGGTTATAGAAATAGTAGGAAGTATAGAAGTTAATCTTTATCCTTTAGTATATAAAGGGCCTTTATTATTATTCTATTACTTTTAAATCTATATTATATTATATAGTAGATTACTTATATATTCTATATTAATATTTTTTTACTTACTAATTATTAATATTAGTATAGGGCTACCCTATATATAGAAAACTAATTATATTAGTAAATACTTAGCTATATATATATAAAAGTATATATATATATTAATATAATAACGTAGTCTTAAAGTATAGAAATATATACTATTTACTATTATATTACTTATCTATATATATTAATTAGACTTAGTAAAAGTAAAGATAATATAAGTCTATATTATATTATATAGTAGATTACTTATATATTCTATATTAATATTTCTTTTCTTACTAATAATTAGTATTAGTATAGGGCTACCCTATATATAAGAAACTAACTATAATAGTAAATACTTAGCTATATATATATAAAAGTACTTTTATATATTAATATAATAATATAGTTTCTAAATATAAATATATATACTATTTACTATTACCTTACTTACCTATATAACTTAATTAGGCTTAGTATAAATAAAATTAATACCTATAATTATATAACTTTATTATTTCTTTCTTACTTTCTCTTTTATAAACTCTATACTCTAGTACTTATAATTATTTATAGTAGTATATATTACTCTTTATACTAGCCTTTTTCTCCTACTTATTATAATAGATATCTACTCTATCTACCTACTATAGTCTTAAGAGGGGATATTTTTAAATCTAGAGATAGCTCTACTCTTATATAATAGATAGTATAATAACTTATAGTATAATAACCCTCTCTAGCTATAAAAAAAATAGCCTACCTAAGTAATATAAACTAAGGCTAAAAACTAGATACTAAACCTTATACTTATATAATTATTCTAAGCTCTACTAGCTACCCTAAAGGGCCTTATAAGAAAATACCTCTAAATCTAGCTTTAGTCTATAATTATATAGTTATATTATAGCTAATAAGCCCTCTATATTCTAAGTAAGGGCTTATCTAGGATATAATTAAATTATACTATATATATATATAAAAGGGGTATTAGCTTATAGACTTTACTATTTATCTTTAGATATAGATAATTTTTTTAGTTTTATACTAGAAAGTATTTATATCTAGGAATTTACTAATAGTTCTACTTTAATATACCTACTATAAGCTATTACTTATTTAGATATAAACTAACTCTAAAGGTAATATTAACTCTAGTTTCTTTAATAGCTCTCTAAATATAGCTATTAGTTTATTTAATTATTATAATAATTATAAAAATCTAAACTTATAGTTTACTATATAATATTATATATAGGGTCTTTTAAATATATCTAGATAGTTTATACCTTAATTAACTTAGGTACTACTACCTTTTAGTAATAGATTAAGTTATTTAGTATATACTACTATAGTTTTAAGCTTTTAAAGCCTATAGTAGGTATCTAGTAACTTAATTTATTTATAGAATTTTTCCTTTATTTTCCTTTTAGTATCTATTAGTAAGTATTAGTTATTAGAAGGACTAGTTCTAGTATCTTTAGATATCTATAATTATAATATATATTATTATATTAACCTAGGGCTTATCTATTAGAGTATTTAATATATTTAGGTACTTAAGAGATATATACTATACTATATTTAATTACTACCTTACTTTTTATAGATAGACTATATCTCGCTTAACTACTAGTACTTTATTATTTAATTAGAAAAGAGATAAATATATTATATATTCTTATTCTATTATTAGTTCTATACTAATAGTTACTATTAGTATATAAGTTTATAGTAAAGAAGAATAAATAGTATATATAACTTATATATTATATAAATTAATAAAGAGTTAGGTTAAGTATATATAAGCTTTTAGGGTTCTAGAATACTTAATAGTATAACTACTTATATTATATAAATTATTATCTAATATAGTATACTTAGTATATATATATATCCTACTTTTATAAGCCCACTTTACTTCCTATATATACCTATAGTAGCGGCCTAATACTAATACTAATATAGATAAATAACCTCTCTATATTATAATTTATTTCTACTTATTAATATTAATACTATTATAAATTAGTATAGTAGCTATACTTTACCCTATAAAACTATACTAGATAGTACTAGTAATAAACTAGATAGGAGATAAAAACTACTAGTATAAATATTCTCTTAAATATAGTAGGGGGTATAGTATTAGCTAGTAAATAAAAAAAAAGTATTTTAAGTTTTACTACTATAAGAATATTCCTTTTAATAACCTAAAAAAAGTTATATATAAAAATTTTATACTAGCTATAAAAACTAATAAACTTATAGGAAAGTAACTTAAAGAGAGTAATAATAAGGAGGATAACTAAGATAAGTATATTAATTTACTAGTCTATAATAAGTTTCTAGAAGATAAATAAGTATATTAGGATCTAATAAATAGATTAGATATAAGTTAGTATAGTAGATATAATAAGCTATTTACTATATAGTTTAATAAAGGTAAGTAATTATAATACTATAGCTAGTATATAAAGGAACTAAAGCCTAGTAACTAATTATATCTTTCTACTTAATATAAAGGTATACTAAGTCTTTATAAGTTATCTCTATCTATAGTAGAGGATATTATATAAAGTAATCTAGAAATAATATAATATAAATATTAAAAAGTTAGTAAAAACTATTTTTAGAAATTAAGCGCTTATTAATACTATAAAGGTAACCTACTTTAACTACTACCCCTAGGGCTATATAATATATATAGGATAATATTATAATAGTAGGGTATATAGCTTCTATAACTAGTCTTATTATTCTAAAAAGGTAGAGTAGTAGTATAAACTATTTTAATCTATTACCTAGTTCCCTTATATACCTATAGTAGACTATTTTAGAAACTAGTTTAGTAGTTTATAGTAAGCGCTAGAGCTTTAATATTATAAGGGTAGAGAATTTTCTAATCTAAATAGATATATATATACTAATATCTATAATAAAGAGCTTTTTAATTACTAGTATAAAAAAGGCCTATTCTATAATTACTACTATTTAGTTCTATACCTAACTATTAATAGTATTAGCTTAATATTTATAGTAAAGAAGTATATAATAGTTATACTAGTAGTTTTTAATATATATAACCTTAAATTAATAATATATAAAAAGCTAGATAATATATTAGTTATAATAATTATACTAAGAAGTATTTAATATAAGACTATAAATATATTTTTTAAATTATTTATTAATAAAATAAGATTTCTATATATAGATATAGGGGATATATTAGATACTTATACTAGTTAAATATTTATCTTAAAAACTAATATTATTTTAGTTATAGATAATAGACCTGCTATTACCTAGATTATAAGGATAAAATAACTAGATAACTCTAAATAATTCTATTAATTATATATAATAGAAGGTATCTATATATAAGTTAGAACTAAATAGAAGTATTATTACTTTTTCTATACTAATAAATATAATATACTAATTAATAGTATAGATTATATAGAAACTAAAAGAACCCTTATATAAGTAGTAACTATAGACTAATATAATAAGCTTATAATTTTATATAATAGTAGTCTATCTTATTAGTTATACTTACTTAACTTAGTAATAATATCCTTTCTATATAGCTTTCTAATTAATACTATATATTATATATATATAAATATTCTAAAGCTACTCTATAGTATCTAGATTAGGGAAAAGTTTAGTATAAAGGGCTATCTATAGGAACTAAATAGAGCTATAATAAATTAAATAGTAAATATAATAAAATATTTTAAAAGGGATATTTCTATTATAGTTAGTACTATACTAAATAGTATACTATACTAGAAAATATAGAAATTAGTAAAATAATAGAGCTAAATCCTAATATATAGTCCTATAGTACTAAAGAATAAATTACTAAAGAATTACTACTAATATTTTATAAAATACTAGTAGCTATATTAGCTAGTTTTATAACTAGTAGTTACTAAGAAGTAGTATAAGCTTATTACTATATTAGTAAAAAACTTTATATAGAAGTATAAAGACCTCTACTATAGGTTTAACTTTATACTTATTAATATATATACTATTTAAATCTACTATCTCTTTTATATTATTAATAATATATAGGTATATAGACTACCTATATACTAGATATAATAAATACTAAAGTAATTCCTATAAATTATAAAGAGGAATATAAAATCCCCTTCTAAACTCTATACTAGTTTAATAAATAATATAGTATTTTAAAAATAAACTTTAAACCTATTATAGTAAAATAATATAATAGTATACCTATAAGGCTAACTAAATAATATAAATAATTATTTCTATAATCTATTTTTTAGACTACTACTAGTACCTATATAGTATATAGTTAATAATCTATATATAAGTATAAGTATCTATATAATAAACTTATAATAGTATTATTAATATATTCTTAATAATAAAATAATAATATAAATACTAAATATATAGTAGAATAATATATATTATAGTTTATATATTATTTTTAAAAGATATTTTAGAGTTACCTTTAATATAGTAGAGTACCTTATAAAGGATCTATAGGATAATATAGAGTAAGTACTAATTAGATTATAAAAATATATAAATATAACTTAATAAGAATATCTATAGTAGATTATAAATAGACTAGAAGGACTATAAAGGTATATATAGGTAGAGAATATATTAAGTAATATTAGAATAATATATAAAAGTAATTATACTAAAAATATAGCTAAAAAGTATATTATTAATAAAAGAGGATTTATTAATATATTAGATTACCCTACTAAAGACTCTAGTAAAAATATTAATAAAAACTTTAAAAATATTAAAAAGGTAAATATAAACCCTAGTAGAGACTCTAATAAAAACTTTAATAAAAACTATAGTAATATTAAAGAAGTAGATATTACCTATAATAGGGACTCTAGTAAAGGCCCTAATAAAAACCCTAGTAAAGGCCCTAATAAAAGCCTTAATAAAAACCCTAATAAAAATTCTAGTAAAAACCTTAGTAAAGACTTTAGTAAAGACCCTAGTAAAGTTAATAGTTAGTACTATAATATTATATAACTAGCTAATATATAATAGAGCTCTAATCTTAGATTCTAATACTAATAATTAATTATTAATATTATAATAGATATATATAGTAGAGCTCTAGCCTTAAATTCTAGTATTAATAATTAACTATTAGTACTATAATAGATATATATAGTAGAGCTTTAGCCTTAGGTTCTAGTACTAATAATTAATTATTAGTATTATACTAGATATATATAGCTCTATAGCTTATAAATAAAATAAATTTTATAAAAATTTAAAAATATATAAAAATAAATTAAATATTTAAAGTAAATTTATATAAACTTATAATATTTTCTAAGGGTACTAAGATAGGTATATTAAGTTACTATAATAAGGAAATTTAACTATACTATACTATATAAAAGAATATACTATTTAAGGAAATTTAAAAAATTAAAAATATACCCCTTTTAGGTAAACTTGTTAGCTGTAGTGTTGCTTAGGATATAAGGATATAGACTCTTATTCTGGCTTATAGTATTCCCATGTATGCGCTTTACGTGGTTCTGTAAAGCTATAGTTAAATATTTATAGTACTTTTAGGCGGCAGTCTATATTTATCTACTGCTTTACAGGACTCTACTTTATAGTTCGTATCAATAATTAGAAAACCATTATATACCCTCCTAGCAAGTTCGGGTGTATAGTCGCACGCTAGGCTTTACTATTTTTCTCTTGTGAAAAATCCTAAAGAGGTTTGATTACCCTTGCCTTATCCCTACCACACTATGCACCTGAACCTCCTAAGAGGGTGTAGTTAAATATAACACTTCGCGCGCTTTTGCAAGCCGGGGGAAAACGCAGTACACGAACTCAGTAGGGTGCCGAAAGCCCGAAAGCTATAGTAGGTACATATCCTCTATGAACATTATAACTTTTTTTTACTTCCACACGATAACTCTATCTTTTTTCCACTTATTTCTCTCCAGCTTGTCTTCCACGACTCCAAGATCCCTACATGCCCTCTGCATGCCAACGCTGGAGTATCTGCAAACCCTCCCCCCCCTTTTATATAAAAGGTTAGGACAATGTGCTCCTTAATGCGAGAATTTCTGCGTCGCTTCCTCGAACCTGTTGAGATGGTTAAGGCGACGATAATCCCAGAGCCACGGTTACACGTGACTCACCTCACCGATCACCCTAACACTCCCTCCTCCTCGCGGGCGCCTCCCTATTGTCTTCCACGACTCCGGGATCCCCACATGTCGCTTCCTCGAACCGTGGCGCTATATGTTGCGAGGATCGGAAGCTGCAGAAACGGCGGTCAACAATGTCGTGCCACAAGTCATACCACAGCCATCTACACCCGAGGATATGTCCAGTCACTTCCACCACGCCCAACGGAACGCGTGTGAATCGTAGCTGAACCATGTCCACCAATCTCAAGTGCCAGCCCAAAGAAGCCTTCCTTGCCCATCCTCCCACCTGGGCAGAAACATCCCAACATACATACCCTTGAACATAACATGAAGACACTGTTACCATTACTACACAACCAATCTATATCCATAACTTGCACCGCAGAAACCATCTCAACCCCTGCATCCACCCGCTCCACTCCTCACACCACCCTACAACATCACCGCAACAGCAACAGCAACCGCAACCACCATCCCGCCCACCGCGCCCTTAACCCTCGCCGCGGCACCGGGGAACTCAGACGCCGTGGGTGAAGGCACGGAAGCGCCGGTGGAAGTGCCGTTGCCCGGGTTAGACGTCTCAGTCTCGGGGGTGAGCACACTATCGTAAGACAGTTAGCAGCGTACGTAGACGACTAGGTAAACGAGGGAGAGCTTACGCGTCGATGATGTGGGCCACGCCGTTGCTGAGGAGGATGTTAGGGCGGAGCACCTTTGCGTTGTCGATGTAGATGGCGCCGTCTTGGCCAACAGCAAGGGCGAGGTCGGCGCCGTTGACGGTTTTGAGGGTGGTGTTTGTGATGGCGGTGGAGAAGAGGACGGCGCCGGCGATGGCGTGGTAGGTTAGCGCGGCGGTGAGGGCGTCGGTGGAGGCGTTTGCGAGGGCGGAGGCGGCGGCGAAGGCGGCGTCGTTGGGGACGAAGAGGGTGAGGTCCGGGGTGGTGTCGATTGGTGAGACGAGGTTGGCGGTGGTGAGGGCGGTGAGGATGGAGGTTACGTTGGCGGAGGAGGCGGTGGAGAGGGTGGTGGAGGCATTGCGCGGGGGCGTGAGGACGGTGTCGATCTTGTGGATGACGACGCCGTTGGCGGCTTGGATGTCCTGGGGGGGTTAGGTGGGGGTGGGGATGGGTTGGGGTTGGGTTGGGATACTCACTGCTTCGATCACGTTGGCGGACTTGAGCTCGCCGCTCAGGATGGTCGCGTTTTCTCCGTCAAGCACGAGGCCGACGTTCTGCCCGTCTGTGACATTGGTGCGGATTCTGCCCTCGAACGATGGCACGAAGAAAGTGTGTGCAAAAGCTGGAGTCTCGCTGAAGTCGGACGAGACGTAGGTCCCGTTGAGAACGTGGTACGCAAGGATTGCTGCGATGCCTTGCGCGTCGCTTGAGTTGACTGCCGTGCTCTCTGGGGTGGCGTCTCCCGCAAGGAGAGCCTCAAATGCGGAGTTGGTGGGCGCAAGGATGGTGATGTTGCTCAGGCCGGCGAGCGTCTTCACGAGGTCGGGCAGGCTGCCGAGGGCGGTGCCCAGGGTGCTGAGGTTGGGCTGGGACGCGATGAGGTCGGTGAGACTGGGCGCTTGTGCGAGCACAGCCGAGATGTAGGCGGTAAGAGCAAGGGAGGTCCTCATGTTTGTTGAGTGTTGTTCTACGGGGAACTGAGTGTGTGTTATTCAAAAGGAACTAAGTAAGTGCCGACTCGAGATGTTTCTGCAAAGAGCTTGAGACATATTCCACATCCACAGGCCCAGCTCCATCTTATAGAACACACCACCGAGGCTATGCCCCCCGGACAGCTCATCATAGACCGACCCACAACATGAATGTATTCACTGATACGGCACTGCGTAGGATTGCATTCTGCGTCCAGATCGCGGAAGCCACATTGCATCTGTCACGATGTCTAGCTCCAGTCGAGCCGCCATAGATCGCCAAGCCCGTGTGCTGGTGCGAGGTTTTCTGTTTGCAAAGAATAGCACGATTTTGCAGGGGCTGGGAAGATGTATGTTCCTAACGGAGCTGTTGATGACGTTGCCAAGTGCAGGTGCGGTGAGTTTTGGCCGTGTGGAGTACATCGCGTAACTAGCGAGCTCGCGTGGGTAGACGCTCGTGTAGGCCCCGGATACTGGGCCTGGTACCTGCAGAGATGCGGGGTGGGGGCGTGGAAATTGGTCGTGCAATTCCGTGCGTTATTCCGTGCTTGAAGGTGTTGTGTGATGTGAATACGCCCCCAACGGTGTGTTGGTTGAAAGCCTATCACATGACACCTACAAAATACTGTCTACAAAATACTGTCTACAAGTCTACTTTATATACATAGATTATAATACAATCGTAATACTTATTTATATCTAATATAGTGCCTATTGCTCTTACGCGGTTCTACTAACACGACTACGTGGAATCTGCGAAGCATGCACCCATCCGAATAGCAAGATGCGATCAGTCGCTTTCGTTTCCTCGTTTAATCCTCCTGCTTTTTAATCCCACCCCGTTGATGCATCAACCTCCATACCCACACCGCACCCCCGAGGCGCTTGTATACCACTTCCCCATTCTACCAACATGACTATTAACCACTCCAGCCACACGTTCGTACGAACCACCTCCCCGTAGAGCCTCCGCTCCCCGGCCACAGAAAAACCAACCCGTGGTACAAATCAACGTCAACTTCCATCTCCTCACCTCACTGCCCTCCATCCTCTCTTCCAAAACACGACCGACAAAAATCACAATAGAAGCCTCGCCCAAAACACCATATACCCAACCACCCTACCCCAAAACCCCAACCTGCCTCATCCACCCCTCACACAACCCCGGCCACGCCGCAACCGGCAACCCCACACTATCCACCCCAAACCCATGCGGCGCATCCCCAAAAACATGCAACTCTACCATCCCCCCCTTCCCCCCCAGCGCCTGCGCCAACCTATACGCATTCGCGACAGGCACGACCTCGTCGGTGCCCGCATACACGATAAACGTCGGCGGGGGGTTATCCCTCAGCTGGACATCAGGCTGCAGCGCGTTGTAGAGGGCCTGTTTCTGCGGGGGTTCGAGGGGCGGTTTACCCGCTACTACGGTGCGGCCTTTTGCGTTTGTAGAGATGGGGGCGTATGCGATGATGGCGAAGTCGAATTTTGGGGAGACGTCTGCGGGGTTTGGCGGGGTCCAGGAGGGGGGGTAGGCGGCGAGGAGGGCGGCGGCGAGGTGGCCGCCTGAGCTGAGGCCGCAGAGGCCGAGGCCGTGGGGTGCGAGGTTGTGGGTGTGGATGAGGGCGAGGGCGCGGTGGGCGTCGTCGAGGGGGGCTTGTGGGGGGGTCGTGGACGAGGGGAAGCGGTGGAGGAGGAGGAAGGCGGGGAGGTTGAGCGTGGTAAGCCAGGTGGCTATGGCGGTGCCTTCGCGGTCGATCATGAGTTGGGTGTAGCCGCCGCCTGGAATGATGAGGACGCCGCGCGCGGTGGGGGAAGGGTGCGGGGGTGCGAAGTGAAAGAGCCAGGGGCGGGAGACGTGGGTTACGACGGCGTGGTTGTCGGGGTGGGTGAGGGTGAAGGCGTCGGTCATGGGTTCCGTGTCCCAGAGGGGGAAGGCGTTGGTTGCGTTTAGGAGGGATGCTGGGATGGCCATTTCATTTGCGCTGAGTGAGGTAGGTTGTTCGGATTGCTGCTTTGCCATGTTCGCAGGTGGTTTTAAGACAGGTGGAGTGGAAAGGTGGAGCATTGCTCGCGGTATCTTTGACCGAGATGTGCCGACCGCCGTAAATTCACCTTTCCTCTGTAGCTTCCGCCTTTCGATCGCATACCCCCGAATGAAGTATGTTCTGATCCCCCTCCTATTGCACTGTCAAAGACGATCGTCGCAAAGAATGGTGTTCCGCTGGCATGCACAAGGAATGAAGCCGCCCGGGCTTGCTTGTACATGAATCGTTGTTTCCGTTGGAATATACACTAGAAACTACATACAGACAAAAAAAACGATGACTATCCTACGCTGGTCCGATTCCAAAAATCCGGTCTATTTCCCGCGCCATAACAAAGCCCCCTCTAACGCCCGACGATGCAAACGCTTCGTTCGATTCAAACCAAATCCTTCCCACCCAATGCGCGTTCGCGAGCTGGATCGCCGCGCTCACAGATCATCAACCTCGACAAACCGCCCGCGTACCGGCCTCTTCCTACTATCCCAGCTCCTCATGCTCCCGCTATCATTCACACTCCCCGTCTCGTCGCCCAAGAACGCGCCCGGCGCCAGATTGCCCCCGCTCACGACATGCGGGCCCCGCACCGGCGTGGGCTGCGCGTAGAACTGCGCGGGCGTCTGCGTCGTGCTCGGCGGCGAGCGTGTGTGCCTGTCGGACCCGCTGAACTGCGTGCCCTCGGGGCTGGTCACGCGGTCTGAGTACGAGGCCTGGGAGTTGTGGGAGCGCGGGTGCGCCGAGGGGTCGGGCGGCGGCGGGTAGTAGACTTGTTGGGTGACGGGGACGAAGGCGTGCGGGTGGGAGGGCGAGGTCGGTGTTGGGTACGAGTGTTCGCGCTGGAGACTTGCGCCGGGGGTTTGGTGGTATGTATTAGGGTCGTAATTTTGGGTATCGTAGGTATTAGGGTGTTGGGTGTAAGCGGTGTGCTGGTCTTGCGGCGTGTAACTTGGATGTGCATATTCGGTATTGTACGGCGAAGGATATGTGGCTGTTGAAGTTGGAGAGCTGGGTGGATATTGTGGATGGTAGGGTGAGAGAGGCTTCGGATGCAGGTAATCGTCGCTCGGTGAACGCGAGTGTGAATGCTCAGGCTGTTGCTGTAAGCTCATGTACTTGCCCGCACCTGGCGAATGCATCTCATGAACTGGTGAGGTTGCTGCTAGCTCGACGGGGAGTGGAGGTGATGGGCCCTGGCTATTTTTCCCCTTGGTTTTGAGGGTTTTCTTGCGCCGGTGGAGGCAGAAGAGGACGAGTACCAGCATCAGAATGAGCCCGGCGAGGCCTCCAACAACACCACCCGCGATAGCTCCGACGTTTGTCTTCTTTGATTTGCCAGTTTCCGACGGGTTTGCCGTTCCGCTGGGGACGACACGGGTTGCTGAACGGGCTGAAAAGGTTGCCTGGCGGCCGAAGTAAATGCTGAGGTCGCCGTTGTCCCAATTGGAGGGCTTGGTCATGGTGGCACCTCCAGTAGGGCTAGAACGCATTAGATTCAGCTCGAGCATAATAGGAATGAAGACTACTCACCCCCCACCAATGACCGAAATGACAGGCGAAGGCACAAAGTATTTGGTGGCCGATGAGTCCCACTTGTCCCAAAGAACGTTCTTTCCGCCGTTGTATCCGAGGTTCACTAGAAGCAACGATTAGATTTGTCCATTCTCACACACGTGTTGTGCCCGGCGTACTGTTGTGTTGCCCTTGCGAATTTGGCGCGTCGCAATCATTGTAGGATGAATTCGTGAACCAACCCCCGATGATGAGCATCTGGTCTCGGTTCACTACGTTGGCAGAACAAGCCCCGTGCGGGAAAGGGGTCGTGTCATTGCCCGTGCTGAAGATGTTGATCCACTCGAAAGACGGCAGCGATAGGATGTAGGCGTCGTCATATCCACCAGGACCCTCAGCAGCAAATCCGCCATATAGGTAGCTTTCAGCCATTAGATGTATTCGTACGGGAAAGTTGGTAGACGCTACTCACATGTTGTACGACGATTGGTCATCGGCCCAGGTCGCGCCGGCACAGAATTGACGTCGCGCACCTGGAACTTCGCCGGAGGCTTGCTGGGTGTACCACTTGTTTGAAGAGATGTCGTATATGTGGATGGTCTACGAATCGTGAGTATAATCCAGCGTACGGTGAGAGGGCCGATTCTTACGCTCATGTTGGCCTGTTTCATAATCAGCATGCATTCCACGGACCAGTATCCGCGCTTGACGTACCGCTTGAGAGCTTCCATTGCGACTCGGATCTTCGATACCGCCAAAGTATACCAGTAGACCTCCATCAGATGCAGGAAGATACACCAACTTCCCCTCGGCACGTCCATAATTATCTGGCGGTCCGCTGTTGTTGTTCAACTGGCCGGCGGTGAAGTCGTAGGATATCAGATTGCTGGTCGCGATCTGCCGTCCCTTCCAATGTGGAGACGTAAAGTTGTTCACGTAGCCTCCGAGATAATACCCGAATCCGAAATCCTCAGCCTGTGTTCCTGCACCGTAGGCCACGCGTTGCAAGGATGCGACGTTGCTGTTGGGGTCTGTCTCGTTCCATTGGTTCAGGCGGGTATCGTAGGTCCAGAAGCTGAAGTCGGACGGATTGCTCTGGTATTCCCCGCCAAACTGGTAGAAGCACTTGTTGACATCATCGGCCCACAGCACACCACCTGAAACGCTCGGTACAGTAGAATTTTTCGTGAGGTTCGCGTATTGGTAGGGTTGGCCGAAGCCCTGGGTCGTCGAGTTGAGGTCACTGTAGAGGAGCCAAGTATCTGTGCATGTCGCGTCAGGGCAGTCAGGCGCGCAGTGTGGGGTTTCGTACTCGTGTAGTTGAGGGGATTGGTGGAGATGGGATTCCATGCAACCTGGCCGCCATCTATGTAGAGTTTCTCGTCTACGTGCGCGGTTTGGTGGCCCCATCGGCGACAAAAGTCGGAGATGGGATCCTTTGCTTGCAGGGACCGAGACACAAAAGCAAATGCGACCAGCAGGGAAAGCCGTATAGATGCCATGGTGGCATTCATGCCCCCAAGAGTCGTCCAGACATGGAGCAGCAAGACGTCGCAAGTGCAGTAGGGAGGGGAGGCAGAGGTAGCAATTGAGAGTGGCAGTGACCAACTAGACAGGCATCCGCAGCTGCAGGAGGATCATGGCAGGGCTGAAGGGCACCACTAGGTATCAGGACGCGGCGCAAGCAAGAAGCTGGCTCGTGCAGGATCGGCTCGTTCAATTGCGGATCGGCCGGGGAGAAGCTGAGAAGCTGACGGTTAGGGCGACGCGCTGGCCAGTTCACAGGCTACTGCCACAGAGCCACCACTGCTGCTGCTGCTGCTGTGAGACGCGTGCGTCAATAGCGCAGGATACGTAGGCGGTCTCGAGCAAGCGGATCTGTGATCCTAGTCGGCGGGAAGCGGTAGGGATCATCATGTCTAGCGCGAGCAATCTGGCATGCCATCTTGGGTACCGAGATCTGCGACGGTGATAAAAGGGGGCTGCGCGGGCTGCTCCACGGTGCCGTGAAGGATGCCGTCCTCGGACCTCAGCAGCGCTCGCAACGCCCACAACGCCCACAACGCCGCAGTGACGCCAACGAGAAGGGTGACGATATTCACGTCTCTGGTGCGATGCAGGCGCGCTACCGCGGGCCAGGTCCCCTCTCGGGACCACAGCTGCGGGGAACGCTCAGCTGCGTGGTGCCATGGCCGGAACCCACCCGGGCACCCTTTCAGGAGGCTCGTTTCGAGACCCGCGGTGCCAGGTCGATCAATGCAGCACGGCGCCTCGAGATGCGCTGTCTGCTGTCTGCTGTCTGCTGTCTGCTGTCTGCTGTCTGCCGTAGGAACCCGTTTATTGCTTTGTGCGGCTCTTGCATTGCACATCCCCACGCCGGTCCAGTCCGCGAATCCACGTCGCTGGCCCACTCGGAGCGTTGGAAAATGCGCGCGGCGGTGAGCATCATATCATCATGTCGAAGACCAGACGGTTGCAGAGACGCTGCGCCAGATGCCGCTGAGGTCCGCCGTCGAGGATGGTCTCAACCTAGGGACTGACCGACGGGGGTGTCCGTCCTCGCAACATCACGAGTCGTTCTTCGCCCTCGCTCAACTCAACGCAACGGCCTTGTTCATCTTGGCAATGGTCGATGAAGATTGCAGTTGCTGATCGCAATGCGCATGTTGGTGCTGGGACTGGGGACCGAATCTGCACAGCCAGACATGGTGCATCAACGCTCGTCTGTCTGCCCGGGAGAGCATTTTCGACGCGCCCAACCACCCTCGGCCTCCAAACACCCGCCGCCGCCCACACAGCCATCGCATGCAACTCCCCCAACATCAACAGCAAGCAAGCAGATACAGCATGTCCCAAACAGCCAATCCAGGAAAACAGTCAGTAAAAAATGTAGGCCTAAAGCGAAACCGGAGCTCCAACACCAACACAAGTGCCAGCGAAAGCGAGCCCCAGAATTAGAACAGCCGTCATCATCGTTCTTGGTCCGTCGGGGAAGGCTAGTTCTGTGGGTGCAGAACTGACCCGAAAAGAAAAGTCGGGACCGTGTATGTATGTATGAAGAGGAGAAGAGAAGAGAGGGACGCGGCGGTGGAGCTCGCCATGGAGAATTTTGATCCGTCACGTGGGCGGCTTGGCGCGCTAGCTGGTTGTGGGGAGGACCGCAGAGTAAAACGTAGTCTGACTTTCTGGTAGAGATTAGGAGGGTGGTACTAGGTGTTGTTCTTTCGACTAACTATACCTACTTGTGGTGTAGTAGCGTCCTTCCTGTCTACTTTCTCGTACCATCTCGATGCCCGACCTGGGAGGAAATGTCACTCGTTGCGAAAAATACCCAGGAATTTCAGACACGATCAAGAATAAATATAAACTCCTTCAATCTCGACACTCGCCAGATACTTACCCTTAGCTACCCCATCTTATATTCGAATACCTCTAGTTGGGGGGTAGATACAACCTTGTTTATATTTTTAGCTACTCTGTATCTAGAGGGAAATTATAAAAAGATAGGGTTTCGGTGAGTAGAAAAATCATCACAAAAACATGTCTCCCCTGGCTAACAGTTTGAAAATAAACTACTCCAAATACCTCCAACCCCAACTCCCCCCTACCCCCCGTTCATCTGTTATGATGTCTCGCCAATGCAGTTCAACAAGACAGTACGACTTAGATGACAAGATCAAAACAGGAAACCGTTCAATTCCATTGATACGCTAATATACACCCTCCCTTTTGTCCCACCCTAAAACCTCGCCTCAACCTTGTCCCCCACATCCTGCAACGCCCACTCACTCCTCGCCTTCCGACTCCTGACCCGATCCACCTGCTCGCGCGTAAACCCCTTCGCCACAACCGCCGGATTATACCCGAGCCGATTCACCCTCCCCACCTCGTCACTGCTCACATCCGTCGCCGCGCTGCCGTCCGCACGCTTATACACGGTGACGACGACGGCGCCGCCAAGACCGAGGTTGTGCTGCAGCGCGACGCGCGTGTCGGGGACGCTGCGGTTGTTGGCCCAGCCGCGCATGTGCCAGACGAGTTCGGCGCACTGGGCGAGGCCCGTTGCGCCGAGCGGGTGGCCCTTTGAGATGAGGCCGCCGGAGGGGTTGATGAGGACGCGCGTGTTGGGGCCGTAGGTGATTGCGCCGGCGCGGATGAGGTCGTGGGCGTGGCCTTTGGGGGCGAGGCCGAGCGCTTCGATGGTGACCATTTCGTTGGCGGAGAAGCAGTCGTGGAGTTCGCAGACGCGGACGTCCTTGGGGTCCGTGTGGGCTTCGGCGAGGGCCGTTTGCGCCGCCAGCTGCGACATGCTGAAGCCGATGAGCTCAATGGCGGAGCGGTTGAAGAGCTGGGGCGTGTCGGTTGCGAGGCACTGGCCGGCGATTTGGATGGCTTGGGGGCGGAGGTGGGGGCGCGCGTCGAGGAAGGACTGGGAGACGAGGACGGCGGCCGCGGCGCCGTCCGAGGTCGGGCAGCATTGGAGTTTGGTGAGGGGGGAGTGGATCATGGGTGAGTTGGCGATCTGGTCGAGCGTGTATTCGTCTTGGAACTGGGAGTAGGGGTTGTTCTTGGAGTGGGCGTGGTTGATGCGGCCGATTTCGGCAAAGTCTTCGAGCGTGGAGCCGTATCTGGTGGTTGTTAGTATCTGACAGGTATGGTGTGGGGGGACGTACTTCTCCATGTGTTCACGTCCGGCGTTGCCGAACAGCTGCGCTGCGCCGGGTGCCTTTGTGATGCCGCGCGTCTCCTTCATGATGAGGTTCGTGGTGCTGGTGGGATTCGCGCGGTCCTGGAAGAAGGTCTGCAGGCTGCCGGGGAACATCTTCTCGAAGCCGACGACGAGCACGCAGTCGCTCGCGCCGTGGGCAATCATGTTGCGGCCCATGTACAGGCCGGTGGAGCCGGTGGAACAGTTGTTGTTGACGTTGTAGACGGGGATGCCTGTCATGCCGAACTGGTAGAAGACGCGCTGGCCGCAGGTGCTGTCGCCGTAGCAGTAACAGGCGACGCCCTGGTCGACGTCGTCGTAGTTGATCTGCGCGTCGAGCATGGCCTTGACACCAGCTTCGAAGCCCAGCTCCGGGTAGTCGACCTTGCCGCGGGGCTTGATAAACTTGGTCATGCCCACGCCCAGGACGTAGACGGGCTGTTTCTTGGAGGGCGCCATGGTGGTTGAGTCTCGAGATGTTACTACTACAGACGAAAGACCGAAATCAGGGCGGATGCGTATGAAGACCGCGTAAAGAGCAGCGCGGAGACATCGCGGCTTCGGCTGTATAAAGGGTCGCGAGTCAGAAGTTGGGGAAGGATGGTGTGGGGTAAGTTACCTCGGCACGATGCGGCGGACTCGTTCGAATTGCCCAAGGAAACCTTTTGCCGACTGCCTTTCGAAACACATGATATAGCCAACAGTACGGTATCTGCACAACCGAGTTTAGTCGTCTTTCGTGACCGAGTCTGATGTTGCGCCGGTACGTGTGGCCCACGCCGAGGAGAGGAAAGGCTGACACATGCACTTCTAGTCATGATCAGAAGTTTGACATTATGGTATTATTCGAAAGTATTGGTATCAGCGCAGAACATAGCAAAGCAGTGCGAGCACTGAGGTATCAACAAGCCAAAACCCTCCCCGTAGATGCCGAGCCACTCATTCCGAGTATCAGCTCGTGGTATATGCAATCCCAGTGCCCTGGGTAGTCCGAGGAAATAACCATCCAAACGCCTCGCTTACATGGTTCGTGAAATCGTGCCTGTACGCCGGAGCAGACCACATGATGTAGCCGCTCATGCAAAAACAATCCTACAACTCAACCAGCCCATCCTATAGATGGATCATCCAGAGCTCGGGTAGGGCTCGCGTATACCATGTCAGGTCGGTTGAACACTTCAGCCCTTGTAGCGACGGCTTCTTCTGATGAAGAAGATGTCGAAGAGCTGGATGCCGAGCTCGACGTTGGGCTCGTCTCGCTCGGGAGTATGGGTCTAGGGCCTCTGACCTGCGAGCTGTCGCGTCGGAGCCTCGTCGGGCTCGTTTTCTCGCTCGTCACCTCTTCCGTGGTCGAGTCGCTCGACGTTGAGTTTCGCGAACTGAGAAACACCGGCGTCTCGACATGCAGGCTTTCGCGCCCTTGCGAATTCTCATGCCGAAAAGCCTGCACCGGCGGCGGCGGCACGATTCCGTCCGGCCAGCTCCCGCGCTCCCTGTACTCGACACTTGGAAGCTGCTCTTTGTCTTTACTCCACCGTCGCTTAAATTTGCTCCATCTTTTGTGCTTCTCGCTCATGCCCATGCTTTCCCGTCTTTCTCTCTCGATCTCCGACTCCCTTCTCGTCTGTTCGTCGCGAACGGGGTCTGCTATCGTACGAGCTGCGGACGAGGGCCCGTTGATCCAGAGGGGGAAGAGCGCGCCAGCGACATACGCTGCGACGACAACGCAGTACGCATACTGCACGTTCCTGGACTGGGTCACAGCATACATGATTGGTGGCCAGACACCTCCGCCACCGATAGCTGCCGTGAGCAAAACTGCCCCGTCTTTGGTGTGTTTACCTAGCCCACGGAGCGACTGTGCGTAGATGATGGGGAAAAGGGGGCCTTCGAAGAACTTGCCCATGACAACGATAGCGGCCCTGCTTTCCCCAGTCCCGCCAGACATGGCCGCTGCTGCAAAGGCGATCACGCCGGCGAAGAAGAAGGCGAGCAGGAAGCGCGGTTTGATCCATATACACAAGAACGCTGCCATGAGACGCGAAACGGCAAAGCCAGTGTGTTCGATGGCCTGAAAGTTTGCAGTGTCCAGCGACGGGGCAACACGCAAAAGGTACTCGGCGAACGAAGTTGACGTTCCTTCCTGGCCACCAACATAGCAAAACATGGAGAAGACGCCCAGGGCAAGCGAAACCCAGACAACAGACACGTTGGTAGATCCAACAGTAGCATCGCGCGGAAGTGGCATCCGGGCCGTCGCGTTTTCGAGTTCCTCGTCTGTAGCCTCCGGGAGTGGAACATAGAAGAAGGCAACAGCGAGCATGATGGTGAAGAAGGATATGCCAAGATAAGCCCACTGTACATCGATCAGGCTGTCGGCTGATGCTTTGAACAGAACTTTCTTGGCGAGCATCGGCGAGACGATTGTGCCCATGGCTTGTATGCCCTGCGACATGCTGAGTCTTGCTTCTGCGTATTCAGGTGGGCCGCAGAGCGCAATGAAAGGGTTGGCGCTGAGCTCCAGAATTGAGAGACCCATGCCAACAATGAAGTTGGAGATTAGGAAGGCCGGGAAAGAGGTAAGGACGGCAGAAGGCCAGAAGACCAACGCGCCGCAAGCGTACACCATGAGCCCGACAATGTAGCAGGCCTTGAAACCCCATCGGTGGAAGACAATTCTGCCAACGGTAAAAGGAGCGATGATGTAGCCAAGATAGTAGGCGCTGTGCTGACCCACGGTTTGGCCGTCAGTCATATGTGCCACGACCTGGAATTGAGAGTTGAGTGTGTCCAAGAGCCCGTATGCAAATCCCCAAATGAAGAACAGAATGGTAACCATGGCCACGGGATATACAGCCTCTCCGTTGGTCCTCAGCGTGATGTTCTTTTTCTTTTGCATGTCAACAAAGTCGAAGTAGGCACCAGAGCCCCTCCGTGCACGAGTGGTGGTCGCATAGGTGGTGGTTGCATAGGTGTCTCTTCGATACACCTCGGGCATTTCGTTCATGTCGGGGGTGGTCAAAAAGTCCATCATGCCCATGGGCCCATCAGCGCCACCAAGCGCTGGAGGTGGCTTCGTAGTGGTGGGCGACACCGGGGGGCTGAGGAGATCCGAGTGTCTTGTTGCAGCCGTGAAGTTGGTGGGCATGACCATACTGTCGCTCGTTCTGCTACCCGACCTGTCGACAGATGTCTGATCAAGAACCCATTTCGGGAGAAAGCGTTTGACCAGCGGCTTCAACGCCGGCACACAGGCGCACATGATGCCGGTGTTGATCTCGACGGCGCTCCACATGGAAGAAAATGCCGCATACCACGAAAAGTCACTGTCACTGCGCAGACCCGAGCTAGCGAAGGATGAGCCTAGGCACAACGTCACGAATTGATGTTCACTCACGAGAGGGCCCCTCCCGCGCCGGCCTCTTTGGCACGGAGGTTGTTTCTCTGCGCATCTTGCAGATAGTAGATGCGAACCACGTCGACGACTGCGACGAAAATGCCGAAACCAAAAGTGATGACCAAAATGATCTTCTGCTTCCTGGGCAGGCGCATGCCTACGATGACCAGTCAGCAAACGGCAGATGGCGGTTCGTCAGTGTAACGTACCAGTTAACAGAGGCATGGGCAGAAAGAAGATGGCCAGGTCGGTGATGATGTTGAGCGGGGCCGAGGACAGGTAGATGGTGACGATGTTGATGCATTTCTGGGGCGGCTCAACCGACGTAGCGAAGGCTGCGGGCACGGGGTTGCATTGAAAGATGTTCAGGAGGGCCAAGGCCAGGCCGCCGACATTGACGACGACCAATGTGGCAATGGTGGCCCATCGGAAGACCTTTTGAGTTTTGGACAGGGTGAGGTAGAAGATGAGGATGGACGACTTGGTGGCCATCAGGGCCGGGTTCTGGGCATCTCAGCATGTGGAACGTGTGCAATTGGTGCATGGTGCGACGTACATATAGCACGGAAAAGGCATATGCAGCCTTGTTCATGTGGGTGAGGTCATTCTGGGGGATGGTGTCCTGGTGCCTGCCGAAGCCCTTGGTGGTGCCCCAGCAGATGGAGAAGGAGGTGCCAAAGGCCAGGATCCAGGCGAGGATGATGGTGTAGTCGTCCCAGCCGGGCTTCTTGACGACGGCGAAGCGCGAGACCAGGCGGAAGAAGACGAAGACGGAGCAGCAGGCGAGGGTGGCGGCGGAGACGGCGAGGACTGCGGGCGCGCGCGAGGGCTCGTGGGCCATGGTGGTGGTGGTGCGCCGCGTCGCAGCAGGGGCATCATCTACTATCGCGGTCGTGGATTCCGTGGGTAGAATTGGGACTCAGGGTGGAACATTCTTTGCTGCTGGCGGGTGCATACAAAGACGCAGTCGATGCCACACGATGCTGGTGGGCGGGTGACGTCGGTGGGCGGTGCGGGATGGGTTGCAATTAGGCGACGCTGGATAGATGTACTGTGCTGCAGATGAAGTCTGGGGAAGGGGCGCCTTTTGTCTGCACGACTCGCGGGCGACTATCCAAGTATCTCGTCTCGAAGCAGTGCAGGGCGTTGGGTCTGGGGGCGGGCGAGCAGAGGCTGAAGCCATGAGGGTGCTAGACACGACGGCGCTGCTGGCTGCTGGCCGCTGGCGTGTTGGGCCGACATTGGCGAGTGACGCGCTTCTCGACGCCCCGGTCCACCCAGTTGCACGCACGATTGCTAGCCCCACCCATGATGATCCTCGCCATCGTCATCACGCCGAGTCGCGCGCGGGGTACACCTCAACAGCCGCCTCTTGCTCTTGCCCTTGCCCTCGCCCTCGCCCTCACCCCCGCCCGTCCTGTTGAGCGCCTCTGCCGCCAGGCGTGGTAAAAAAAAAAAAAACATACATGTGCGAGATGACTGCGCAGTCCATCGGACCACCCCAGCCCGCGCCGAAGATCGGCAGCCGGCATCCTCGCCCAAAGCCCAAGGCGAGCGACACTGTGGGGACCAGGGACCAGCACCAGCACCAGCACGCCTGGCGTCGGCGAGCGGCCGAATTTGCGGGCCCCAGAGGTACCAACGGCGCAGACACCCAAGTCCGCCTCCACCTTCCCCAGGTCATGCCGCTCCACCGCCGACGCCAAGCCGCCATCCGTCCGGTTCGCGGCCTGGAGCCTCTTGCACGCCTTACCACGACCACCGCCCGCAGTCGGGCCTTCTGCGCCGTCTTTCGCTCTGCAAACACCCCAGACCCAGACCCAGTCCGCCCTATACGAACTCTAGGGCCATGCGGAGACCGGAGACCAGAGACCACCCACCGCTAGAGTCCATGTGGAGCGCTCAGGCGGTCTGGGGTGAAGATGACACCGGGAGCACCCCATCCCGAACGGCCATTGGCTAGTAAAGTGCTAATATTTCAGAAGCGCCATCCCCATATCGAACAGCAGCCATTCAACTTCTGGAGCATTGACACTTCCCCAGGGCCTGCTTCTTGCATCCAGCATCAACCCACCAGGATTCTATCAGCACGGCCACCTCAAATAGACCACCCTCGCAGCGACGCCCATATTCACAATAATCTGCGACATTGCATTTCACAGCCCATCACGAGTTGATACGGCTTGCGTCGGCAATGCGGCTTCCGGTACACCATGCCCCTACCGAATACCATCTCGAGTTAGGCAACCTCCACGGTGTGACAGTCCGCGGACGTCCAACTTTCCCCGTCTAGCTGTGGACCCCATTTTCGCTATCGGCAAGTTAGCCTCACGTTCTTAGCAACAACCATCTTTGACGCCGTATTGTCAACAGTCCGCGGGGATCGCTCTTCTTCGCGTAGACCCTGCGACAGAAACCGGCATGCTAGCCTAGAGGGATCCACACTTTCCAGGGTCATACTCGACTCGCCCCAAGATCGTCAACGACTCCTTGCTACAGTCCACCAGAGGGTTCGGGAGACTAGCTCGTCAAGGTTCGCAAAGCCCTCGAGTGGCCTTTTACAAGAGATTTACCCCCTGCTAGGTGGAGCGCACCAGTCTCCCGAGCCCCCTGAGAGACTGTATCTTTCTTGGTCGAGATAAACTTCGCCCAGAGGCGATCTAGATGTAGCAGGCCTTACGCGATCCTTCAGTACTGTTTCAGGGGGTTTTCACCTTACCGCCATCTGCCTCTCCGCTCCATCATTAACTAAAGGGTGACGGACTTGTTCCTCGTCCAATTTCAAACAAGTTAACCCAAGTCATGTGTCTGACGACGCTGTATGGATACACGGGTCGCTCCATTGCTGCGTCGATATTGGCATAGACACCCTCTTTCTATAGCAGTCTGTCCCTCAACCATGGCTCTGCAGGAACTGTAGTCATTGGCAAACCTTCGAGACGAACCCAACACACAAGCTAGGGTCGTACCTTTACGGGCCCCACTTATCCAGAGCAGCCAGACGACCTGGTACAATCTTCCCGTGGTTCCGGGCAGCTTGGCCTTTGCAGCGGCTTGATTCTTCGCTTCGGCTTCTATAAACCGTCCAAACGACGTGGTAGCTTGACTTGTAAACCTGATGGCGTGCCGCCCATACATGACTCCCACCTCATTTGGATTAACATACGCTGTAAATCAACAACGCGAACGGATTTCGTAGCTAACAGACTGCTCCGAGGAAGTTTCGAGCTTCATGTCTCCCGCAGACGCTCAGAACAACGTTCATCTGACGAATGTTCTCAACTCTTTTGAACGTGATATGTCTTCACAGACCTGGAACTTACAAACTCGACTGCATTGTCTTAGCAAAAGAACGGTCTTGACCCAGTACCTGCCCACAGGCGCGCATGGTATACTCGATGCCGGCAGACAACACGACTGCTCAGCATCGAGAATGACTCATCGCAGCACCCCTTTTACGTTCCCAGATATTCTCTGCTCACGCATTTCCTCGGTCTGCCTATATATCTCATGTACATACCGCAATGTCAAGTAAACAGACACACGAAACAGAGACTCCATACCTACGGGCAGCTGTCCGCTGACTCGGCTTGGCCAGCGGACAGGCGAGTCGTTGGAATTCCACACGGCAGGCCAGCCTCAATTTCCAATATCGCCCCAGGGGTCGCTGGCGCAGACATCCCGGTGCCGATCGCCGGTCCGCCAATCGCACAGCTACAAGTTCCCGCAGCTAGTCCGCTCTCGGTGGTCTGTGGCAGGGCGCTTGACGGACTCCTCGCCATTCTCGCAGACAGGACGGAATACGAAGACATGGTCAAATGTTCAGCGTGAGAAGATGGTTGGCCCGCTGATTGACACAGCTGCGTGCGAGGCTGGAACTCGTCGCAAAGAAAGCGCGCCGAGTGGTGCGCCGTGAGCCTCCCGCCCGAAGCGGAAAGGGATGTAAACAACGCCGCGAACAGAGGTCGACCCACGCCCATTGCGCAGCGGGTCCATGGACATCTGGGGAAAAGCTCAGGGACTGGACCGCATGCGAGGCGCCGAGATGGGTGGCGGCCATGATATTAGTTAAGGGCGGCTTTCGTTTCGTTTCTGCTCTCCTTCTCCTCCCTTGCATTCCGCCCGTGTCAACAAGACTACGCTCCGCTTCGTTACACCGCGCCCATCACTCACTCTGGGTCTTTGTTCTCTCTATCGCTTTCTTAATACACGTCCGTGTCGCTGCATTCTAGTCTAGCAGGATTTAAAATAAAATAAAAGAAGAAGAAGGAAGAAAGGGAAAATGCGTTTCACAGCTGCTCTCCTCGTCGCCGGCGCCAGCGCAGCCGCCGCGGCCGCCGCCTCCAAACCGACCGACACCGGCATCTGCGCGCAGAAGTACGTCCCTCCTCCCCCAGAACATATCCATACCGTATTGTAGCCCGATCGACCGACCACGCGCTAACCCACCCCCAGCATCGTAGACGCCTGCGTCGAGCAATACGACAAGCAAATCGACGCGTGCGGCGGAAACGACTACATCTGCCAGTGCGAAAACTACACCAACAAACTAACATGCTACAACAACTGCATGGGCAGCGCGGACCGCCCGCCGGTGCAGAACCAGGTCACGCAGTTCTGCCTCGCCGCCGAGCCGTGAGTGCCCCTTTCGTTTGTGTCGCGTAGACGCGATATGATATGCTATGCTATGTTGGAATCCAAACTAACATCATCTCCAGACAACGCAGCGCATCCTCGGCCTCGCTCGCCTCGGTCTGGAAAACGGCCGGCACGCCGTCGCCCGCGCCGACGACAAAGTCTGCCTCGGCGACGGCAACGGGCGCGGGCGAAACGACGCCGACGGTGGAGTCGGCGACGGGGTTCGGGTCGCAGAACACGGGGGCTGCTGTGCCGGTTGAGATACCCGTTGGTGGGGTGTTGGCTGTGGTGTTTGGGCTTGTGGGGTTGTTGTAGGGTAAATAGGGGGGGATAAGATATCAGAGGGTTAGGGGGTTAGTAATTGTAATTGTAATTGTAATAGGATGGTAATGGTGCTGGAGTTTACCATACTGCGCTATATCCTTCGCGTGGGAGTGGGGACCCAGGTGACGGTGTTGATTTCCAAGAACCTGTGCCTGATTCCAACGAGGTGGTCTAGTCGATTGTCGACTCTTCGCGCGCTTTTGCAAGCCACGGCAAAACAAGAGGTGGTCCAGTACACAGGGTGCTTTTCTCTGTGCAGTCTGGTGCGCCCCACCCAGCATGGGGCCAAAGTACTTGTAAAAGACGACTTGAAGAGCCAGCCGCCCGAACCTCCTGCGAGACTGTACAGTATAAATAGGAGCTAGCCAGCCAGGTTCCGCGGCCCACGCAACCTCCCTCGCACTATAATACCTACTCATTATACAGCTTCTACAGAGAGGCGGCTATACACGTCCCTTCTCTTCCACGCTTAACGCACACCACCTCCTAAAGTGCCGCTGATAGCGAATTCAACTTCGCGTGTTTAGTTCAGTTCAGGCGCTCGCTGTAAATCGTGCTAGTGACGGTCCTGTTAGATTACGGGACAGTATCTTCTCTGGAGCGGGGTGGGATTGGGGATGGATTAGAGATGGAATGGAACGACACAGCTTCTACTTCTGGTAGTAGCACACACCTCATCCCCATACATCCTACATCCTAAGCCCTAAGCGTCTACGGCGTCTACCTTGCTTACGACCCGCGACCCGCGACCCGCGACCCGCGACCCGCGACCCGCGACCCGCGTAGACACAGCCACCATCCGTCTGAGACGTAGGTGGCAGATAAGAGAAGAGCGGACGTACAGCCCACACCTCTACGCTGGAAACGAGAAGGGGAGAGGACAGGGCTCGGAAGGCGAATCCAAGGAGGTTAGCTAGGTAGTTTACTAGTTAGTTTATTAGGATACCGCCTACGGACATTCCAGACCAGACGTTGGTAGAACAGTTAACCGGGGAGTATAAAACTACTACCGTGCTTGGGAAGGAGATATGGTGAGTTGGATACATAACATAGCTGCAGTTCCGCAGAGGAGATGCTGGGCCGCGGTGAGGGTGTGTAGGTATGTTAACGGAGGTAGACGCGTGGAAGGCGGTAGAGGGTGTTATCTTAGATAGGGGATAGGATGGGGGGAGTGCGTGCGCGGATGTGGATGTGGATGGATACTCAGGGAAGAAGTAGAGCGGGAGATGGGTGATTGTCTTTGAGAAAATAGACGGATGTCTAGGGTCTAGGGGATGGCAAGCACGAATATGTGTTGATGAACAGGGTAGATACACCCGTAACGAAAATCGACCAGAAACCCATCCTCGTTACACAAAACACGGCCCCGCTCCTACCCACCCCACCCCACCCCCCACTCGTCACATACCCCCCTCCTATCCACCAACAAAAAGGTAGCTATTCGCACGTACGACGAACCATGACACCCGCCAAACCCCCCCACCCTACCCTACCAACACTCATTTTCAGAACACTACTATATTACGTTCCTCCCAGCTTCAAGCCACTACTACGAAGATAGATACCAATACCACCACATCCATCCCTCGCGCCTCCCTCCCCAACTCACAAACACCGAAACCTGAACAATCCAATCCAATCCGTCAGCCCCATACACACACACACACACACACACACACACACACACACACACACACACACACATCTCATCTCATCACCCACACCTACAGTACTAAAATCCAGATAATCTATCCATCTATCCATCTACAGCCCTAACGCACCCTTGAAGTATAAAGTATAAAGTATAAAACCAACCTAAACCAATAAATGTATAAGAGAATAGTTTAGAAAAGATAATAATACACCCCCTTCCCCCTTCCCCCTTCCCCTTCCCCTTCCCCCTTCTCCTCTCCCCTTCCCCTCTCCTCTCCCTCCTTCTCAATCCCTCCAGATAAATCCCAGCTTCCGTAGGGATGGATACCTTCACCACACGCACACACCACCACCACCAAAAAAAAAAAAAAAAAGAATCTCCAGACAAGCATACTCCATTCATTCATTCCCCAGACCATGCACCACCCAAAAAGAATAGCGTTAAAAAAAGCATATATATAGCCCCCTAGGCATAGGCACAGGCACCATAAACGTCCACGTCCACGTCCACGTCCACGTCCCTATGCTTCCTTTCCTTTCCTTTCACTCTCACCAGCCTGCGTGCTTTTCATACACCATATCTGTCTGTCTGTCTGGCGGGTCCACCCCGCTCCGCCGTGCCCCCTTTCCCTTCCTTTCCTTTCCTTCGCTTCGCTTCGCTGCTCTCTGCTCGCATGGCCTGGCTGCCGTACAGCACAAAAAACCCCAACACCGTACAACCCCCGTCCATCCCCTGCTGACCACCTACTCCTGCCCGAACCCCACCGTTTCCTCGACCGCAATCGTAAGCTTCCCATTCAGCTGCTCAAACGACTTGTACGGCGGCAAATCAAGCCGGTTGAAGCTGCGTCGACGTTAGCCTATTTCCACAACTATCCGCAGACACTTATACATACCACGTATGCGATTTGGGCAGCTGCGTCGGCTCGCCCGCCTTCTCAATCGTAAACCGTCGCGGCCCGTCGCTGCCCTGCAGATCCTTGAACCCGTTGACGGGGATGCGCGACGTGCCCGTCGCAAACTGCAGCAGGCGCGACTTCTGCTCCGCGTCCCAGCTGCGGATGCACTTCCAGAAGTGCTGCACCACCTCGTCGTTCTCCGTGTAGCCGCGGTAGTCCGTGTGCTTCTTCCAGTCCTCGACGTCGATGTCCGCGATGCCGCCAATGAGCAACTCGAGCTCGCGCTCGTCGAACACGTTGACCAGGTCGGCCGGGATCAGCTCGTGGAAGCCCGAGATGAAGGCGTTGAACTGCTCCTCGACGCGCTTCTGGATGCGCCACTCGGTGATGAGACTAGGCGCGTTAGTGCTGGACCGTAAGCTGAGACGAGCACCACTTACTCAACGTATTCCTTCTTGTTCTCGTTGGTGACCTCAATCTCCTCGCCGCCGGGCTTCAACTCGATGCTGACCGTCTCGCCGAACCGCTCGTCGTCCGTCGAGAACGTGAGCTCAAGCGCGTCGGTGATGTCGTTGTTACTGCGGGGAGTTAGTTCGCGTCAAACAAAACAATACACAGGCACTCACAGCATCCACTCCAAGTTGCGGTGGAAATCCGCATCCACGCCCTCCATATCGCCCAGCGCCACCTTTTTCCTCAGAATCATCTTGTAAAACGCTCCAATGAAGAATGCATCCAAAAAGCGGCGGTGGAAGATGGCCAGGCCGACCACGCGACCGATGAATTTGAAGTAGTTCAAATGTTCAGGGTTGATGCCGGAGTGGGGGTTGATTTGGAGAGTGTAGTTGTCGTGTGCCGAGTACTCGAACAGGCAGTAGAAGGGGTTGAACATTTCGTGCGAAAGCAAGAAGAAGAACTCTCTCGAGAGACCTCCGTAATCCAGACCGTCTTCTCCGTCGAACTTGATCATGAGCCTCTTCTTCAGATCTGCAGCGCTCTGCCGCATGATCTCGTGATATGAATCTTCAAAGATATGCGTTCTCCGGACCTTGACGTGGCACTGTCCAGAAACGATTCGCAGCGCTGGTTGCGATCGGAAGTAGATCAACTTGCGACGGAAATCACGCTTGTACTGCGGTACGTTTTGATCGAGCGAAGACGGCAGCCGCGGGTCGTCCCAGGTCGTAGTTTTCGTGTTGTGGTCGACGAAATAGACGCGAGCAGTGTTGGTGAGGCGCATTTCCCATCCTGACGGCAGCGGTCCAAGTTGCGACACGGGTTGCTGTTGAATGGTACTGTTGTTGGCATTTTGCCCGCCATACATGCGGATGTACTGCTGGCGGCGTGGGTCTACCCATGTGGTCGTACGCGTGTTGTGGTCCACAAAGTACGGCCGTCCTTCCGGAGTGTGTCGCTGTTCCCAGCCTGACGGAAGTTCACCAGTCCCCGCAGTGGTCGCGCCGGTAGCCATCATGCTGACTGCATTCGCAGAGGTACCACCCGGCGGTGATGGCTGACGTTCGGACAGAGTCGGTGAGTTCGCACCAGTGCGGTCCTCGGGCAGCATTCGGTTCTGGTGTCGGGTTCGCTCCTGCTGGGTCTGGGCGGCCATTTGCGTCCGGTTGTCAGCCTCGTTGAAGCCAGCACCTGGCCTTATCCACGTAGTCTGCCGCGTGTTGTGGTCGACATAGTACGTTCTCCCCAGATGATCTTCTCTGCGTTCCCATCCAGGAGGCAAGCGGCCCTGCGAGTCCTCGAATGCGCTGTAACCGCGGTTCGCTGCGGGCGGGGGTGCGCCGTTCATGGACGGTGGAGCGGCGGGCGGGGGCTGCGGAGTAGGTTGGCTGAGTCGCTGAGAGGGCGGTTGGGAGGGCAGCGCAGGCCGCTGGCCGGGGTACATGTCGGGGTGGAGATTCTGCGTGGACTGGTGCGGGGTGGACGCAGCGGGCGGGGCGGCGCCATTGACAGACGAGTGTGCGGATACCGGGGGGCGGTTGGTGTTCTGGCCGCCCTGGCTGATGGGCTGGCTCAGGTTGGTCGACAGATTGAGGATGAGTTTACCATGCACAACCATGTTGTCGTTTGACTTTTTGAGATCACGGGTGAGCATTTCTGTGGACGGGATGTAAGCATGGGTGCAACCAAAGTCGCCCTCGGCGGTCCGTACCATCGCCGCCCGCGTCCAGGTCAATGACGCTCCCGATGCGCACGTTGATGACGCCCAGAAAGCCCTGGTCCTTCTTCTTGAACTTCTTCTGGTCGAAGATCTGGACTGCCAGCACGCTGTCTTCGGTGACGCGCCTGCGGACTCGTTAGCGCTGCGCCGGCGATGCTGCCCGCGCGTGCAGAGAGGCCACGTACATGTCGAAGCTCTCGTTCCAGTAGGGGTTCAGCGTCTTCTTGATCACGCTCGTCGTCCGCGTCTGTTCGCCGCTGATGGTGGCGACGGCGAATGGATCCGGGAAGCCTGGGGGCATGTGAGCAGCAGGCGACGCAGTTGGGGCGGCGAGACGCACGGAAAACATCACGCTTGTAGAGGCCATCTGCAGCGATAACTGGGTGGTGTTAGTGCTCGTCGTCGGCAGCATCGGGCGCGGCAGACGCACTGGTAACGCGCAGGTTGGGCTGGCCGGCGCCGTCCATGGCGAGCGGAGGTCAGCGCTGGGCTGGTCGGGGGGCGTGTTGTCGGCTCGCAGAGCTCGCGCGGAGGGGGTTCGGTGCTGGGTGCTGGGTGCTGATAGACAGCACGGGGCGGGGGTGTTGTGGCCGCCTGTAGGCACGGCGGTCGACCAAGGTGCAGTGGAGGAGGCTGTGCTATCGGTTGCGGCCGTGCGGCACCAGCACGCTACAGAGGGTGGCGGGCGTAGTGGCCGTGCAAAGCGCAGACGACGCTGGGCCAACCCGTCCCTTGCTTGACAATAATGGCTGCAACTTGGAGCTTCGGGGCTTGCACTCGCCACGGGTCGCGGGCGCGGTGGTGTCGTGAGAGACTGTCCGGGACGAAGGTCGAATGCGGCGCCTGCTCCTGCCTTGGCGGATACCCCACTTGCCTCGAATCTTGGTAGTTGGTAGTTGGCAGTTGGCAGCAACCGAACCGTTGGCCGTCTGGGGGCCTCTCGTAAGCAGCCCAGCCCACACTCCAATTCACCTGTCCTCTGTGCTCTCCGTCTGCTGTCTGCTGCAGCGACCGCCCCCCTTATCGCACCTGTGCTGCGTCATGCGTAGGCGCCGCGTACGCCACCCGCTGCCATCATGTCAAGCCCGCTCATGCGTCCACTTTCGGACGCAGCCATGCTTCTCCGGTCGCTGCCGGAGGAGTGCATGTATAGTGAAGCCTCTCCCAACAAGACGGATCCAATTGAACCTGCAAGCCCGGATCGCACCCGATTCGCTGCACAGTCCTAACACGCCGCATCACTCCAGCCAGTCCCACAGTCCAGCTTCCATTGCGCTCGCGTGAAGACACGCCCAGTGGATTGATTCCACCTCCTAATCGAACTGAACATGTAGCAATTCATTGCGAAGCGAAATTCCATGTAGCCCCGGTGTCTGTACAGGATATAATGCGTTGAAACACGCTATACCGCATCATCCCATGCTCCCCCCTGCCGCGTCTACACCCCCACCGGCCTCAACCCCAGCATCCCCCTCCCCCAAAGCACCCACTCAAACACCCCCAGCCTCACCTCAACCCTCACATGGCTCGTCCACGCGCGAAGGAAAGCCCAGAGATTCGCCGGCCAGAGAAAACTCCTCCCTATCAGCTGTTCCAATTGCTCCTCGTACACGGTGCGGGAGGCGTAGCGCGCGAGGATGAGGAACGTCCGCGCGGGGCCCTGCCGCGTGTGTAAGTTTTCGTCGAGGGAGCGCGCTAGAAAAACTCTCGTTAGCTAGCTGTCCTGTTCTGCATGAGGGGAAAGGGGAACAGAAATGACGTACTCAAATCATTCGTCTTGAGAATCAGCAACATGACCCGGGGCACCCGCCCCAGCAGCTGGATCAAGCTCTCGAGCATGCCGTCCCCCAGCGCATCCGTGATGACCTCCTTCTCCTGGTCGCTGCGCTTGGAGTTGACGCCCTCGGGGTTCAGGATGACGCTGTAGTCGCGGCCGGTGATGGCGGACGCGAAGAGCGGGAAGTGGCGGTCGTCGATACCAGCGACCTCGTACGCATACCGGCGCATGCGCGGCTCGTCGGCGTCGAGGACGGCGAGCCAGAGCTTGGCGTAGGAGCGGCGCAGGTGCAGGGGGATGTCGCGGTAGAGGCCGTGGTCGTAGAGGATGACATCGAAGTTAGAGGCGCCGCGGCGGGGGGAGGGGTTGTGCCGGATGGCGATGTTTCCGCCGTGGGGGTCGCAGTGGAGCGGGGCGTTTGTGCCGAAGATCATCTCGTTGAAGATGCGGGCGAGGGCGGCCGAGACTTCGTCGCGGTCGATGCCGTAGCAGTCGAGGTACTCGAGGTCGTCTGGCCGGTGTCCGGATACGTACTGCATTACGAGGATGCGCCGCTTTGCCCAGAGAACTTCGGGGATGATGACGGGTGCGTCGTGCACATGGGCGAAGTATTCGCGCGCGCGTGTGGCGTTTTGTCCCTCCTGTCTAAAGTCCAGCTCTTGTGGAAGCGACTTGTCCATCTCTTCTGACAGCCATGTCAAATCGTATTCTGGGAACCAGTACTTCAAGGTCTCGAAAGTGAATCTCGTGAGCGCGAGATCGAGCTTCGCCCACTCGTCCAGCGCAGGATGCTGCACCTTGACCGCGACTTTCTGCCCCGTTTCCCTGATGACTGCCCGGTGGACCTGTGCCAGCGACGCCGCGCCAATGGGAAGCTCCTCGAACTCAGAGAAGAATTCGGAGAGATTAGTTCCTTCGTCTTGCATAACCATGTCCTTAATCGAGTCGTACGACGAGACGGGGCATTTGTCCTGCAGCGGGATGAACGTGTCACACCACTCGCTGGGGAGCAGATAGTTCATGCTGCTCAGGTGCTGGCCCAGCTTTATGAATATGGAGCCGTTCTTCTCGAGGGTGCGGAGCGTGCGTTTCGCGCAGCGGAGGTGGCATGCTTTGAGTGTGAGTTCGTATCCATCGTCTCCGTGCTTCTTCAAGGTATCTCGGTAGCTGCGCTTGTTAGCTTGCCGGGTACGAAGATTCGCATGAAGGTGCTCACTCCTTCACATTGATAAACAGCGTCGAGAGCACTCTGCTGCTCCGCTGAACAGCTGTATACGCGTGCTTCGCATCGTCGTTGATGGTGACCGCCGCCCCTGCGATTGCGAATCCTCCTCCTACAAGCAGCAGCCTCCTCCGTCTCTTGCTGCTCTTCCCCGCGTTCGCAGGCAGTTTCACGCTCGCATTCGTCTTGGTCGCATACCCGTTCCGAAGCTGTGGTACCTGTCGCCGCAGACAGGCGTGACATGTCCACTGCGCCTGCGCAGACCGCCGTATCAGGGGTGAAAACGCGTTGAGCGAGTTCATAGTGATCGCGTAACCGGGAAGTAAGCGTCTCGTAGTCTATCGGAGCGACATGGTGTATAGCAAACAAGCAAAGCGGTCAGATGCGGTCCAACGGTCTGCAAGTGGTTCGAGACTTTTCGCGATGAGGCAAACCCTTAGCGCCAAAGCATGGCGGAATCGCGCCGCATCCGTGCAGTCCATGTAATGACATGGGCTGCACTTCGTATCCTTGAAAGGTTATTCAATACAGGCACACTTCGTTTGACAATAGCCTCCAGATATACGATAACACGTAGAAAGTCCAACTACTATTCCCTTTTGTATGCCTTCAAATACACAAGTCATGTCATACTCAGAGCGCAAGTCATTCTACACTGAAACCAGACTGCCGCCCATATTCTATGTTAAGCCAAGGCCGTTACCACGCTCTATCCGTGTGCAAAACTCCGCAGATTGCCACCCACCGTCATTATCAAGACTTAGCTTTGGAGCTCTCCCCCACACCCGACGCCACCGCCCCCCGGTTTTCTTCAGTCTGCGTGTGTCGAACTGTACCAACGATTCATCTCATACCGTGGAGGAGCACCACCAACAAGCGTCGAATGTCCTACATATCGATGCTCTCGTTGAACCTCAACACCCCGTTTCCTTTCAGAATCCCATCCACGCCATTCGGCATGAAATCACCAATCGGCCTTGCAACCCCAAGGTTCGCTTGCGTATGTTCGTGAGCCGCGTTGTCGGACACGTCGGTGACGAGGACCAGTCCTGCCGTCTTGATCGATTCGATGATGGCGGGAGCCAACCCCTGTTCCCGGTTAGCTCACAGATTTGGATTTGAATGAAGATTGATACGCACCAGTAGACGAGAACTGCAGATCAGGCCCATGAAGTTGTTGTCACGGGCGATCTGTACAGCGTCCTTGACCGAGATCTGCGTGCGTCCGCTGCTCTCCACCGTGTGCGATCCGTTCTCGGCCGAACCTGCACCAAGCTCATTGCATAGCAGTACGGGGTCTATACGGACGTCAGTATTGACAGTAAGAGAAAATCATGGTACCCACAGTTTGGCTGTTTCCAGTTGATAACGGTGCAAATATCCTGGTTGAACGAGCTGAATACGATACTCCGCAGAGTACCGTCGATCTCTCCCGCGCCTTGCTCTCGAAGTACCCTAGCGTGATTGAAAACGACCGATAGAATCTTGTCCGCAAAGTCGTTCATGTCCTCGGTAGGTCCAAGCTTGAGGTGCTCCTCTTCCGCTCGCGATGGGAACAGAACGTGTAGCTCGACATGGATATGTGCCGGAAGCAGCGCCAAAGCATCCTTGAGCGTTGTGAACGAGGAGGCGAGGATCTGGTAAATCGCAGGGATGTCTCCGGATGTTGCACTCTGGAGATTGGCAACTTGTGCTGCGGCCGTTGGGTTTTGTCTCGCTCCGATTGCGACGAACTGCGCATATGTCAGGATGTTGACCGGAACATCGAGACCCTCGTGGCTTATTTTCCAGCGGGGAAACAGAACTGGAACCCCATCAGCAGTAAGCTGCACAAATAGTCGGACGTATTCGCCAGACAAACTGGACCCGGTAATGAGGGTATGAGGTTGCGAGTCCAACTGACTTGTGGCTTTCCAATAGGTTGCGAAATGTGTAATTTCGAGCGGGATTCCATGGAACGGCTTCACCACTTGGTAATCAAAGGAAATCTGGCCAATCGCTCGTAATCTAGGATCGAAAAGTTCCAGATGCCATTGACCCGTGCTCTTTCCTGGATTCGTAAAGACCTTTGATGATGCAACACCGCGGGCAATCACCTTTGATCCGATAGTCGGATACACGTCAAAATCTATCGAGAACGACGAAATGTTCTCAATCTGAAAAGAGATGATCTTGAACTCATCCTGAACCGGGAGCAGAACATTTCGCGGTATCAGATCGGAACTTTTGGATGAGATGGTGAGTCTGGCTGCCGGGTACTTTGTCTCGTCGTAAAATCGGATGGCATCTTTACCTAGCCGCTCGAAGCTGATGACCACAAATGTCTTCGTATCCAAGAAGTTGTGGCCGTATCGCCTGAAGGGAATGATTGGCGGCGGCAAGATAAACTCCGGAATGCCCTCTACATCGGTTTCCGTTTCCATTGGACCAGGCGCAGTACCGGAGGCGGTAGGTGTTGCTATTCGAGGAGATAGTCCTCGCTGCACTCTCAAGCCGACCCCACTTCCGGCAGAAGCGAGCAGCTTGATGCATTCCAAATGACCTTCCCAAGTCGCGTAGTACATTGCTGACAAGCCCTTCTCATCAACGACATCCGCATCGACCTGGCACTGAAGAAGAGTCTTCAAACACTCCACGTGTCCGTCGCTGGCAGCGTGAAACAGAGGCGTCCACTGGTAAAGCTTGTCCGGCTGATCAAGATCTGCGTCGTACTTTTTCAGCAACAAGAGCATCTGCGGGGTCTTTCCTGAGCGTGCGACGAGATGCGCGGGGTAGAGACCCTCAGCATCAGGGAGCATCTCGGCATTGCGCTGAAGAAGGAGCTCGACGATCTCCATGGAGCCCCATTGGCAGGCAAGGTTGAGAGGGAAATGCTCCGCAGGGCCGAGACGGGTAAGGTGAGCACCGCTCGCCAGAATGATCTGCACACATTCGAGCTGGGAACGTACAATCGCATGAATGAGTGGTGTGAAACTATCCTGGTCCCGGAAGTTGACAGTATCCGGAGCGAAGCTGATAAGTTCCTGCAGAAGTTCGACGCGGCCATGCATAGCAGCATAGTGCAAGGGTATCCGGCCGTAGACGTCTGTCGCGTGTGGATCGACACCTCCACTAAGACCTAACCTCAACACCTCATGTCTTCCACGGATGGCAGCCTTGTGAAGGCAGTTTCGCTCATTGATCTCATCTGGCTGTTGGAGATTCACCAGGTTGGTATTCAATAACGACCTCAATGCTGACTCTGGGGCGGATTCGACAGTGCCAAGGAAAGCTCGGGTGATCCGTTCTGGAGCATCGTTGAGTTTTTGTAAACGAGAAAGGCAGTCGTCAATTTGAATAGTGTTGGCGGTGTTGATAGCCTGGATGATTTGATTGTCGAGCTGAAGGTTGGCTTCTACCGATGGTTCAAAGACTCTTGACTGAGTCGGCTCTTGCGGCGCTTGCATGCCCTCACCTTCAGACCAACCAGAGAAGTCGAGGAGTGCTTGGGTAGCTTGGTCTGACAAGTTGCTGATGACATCGCGATTGAAACAGGGCTGGACATCGACGGCTCGGGAAAGATAGAGTTGTTTCTCTCGGGACTGGCGTGAATGTCAGCCAGCGTCGCGCTATTGCTGTGGTAGATCCGACCTTGGAAGTTTTATCCCACTAGGAAATGTTAGAATGCTTGACGACGGCAGTTGATGGTGTGACCGACCTTCTTCAGTATCTTGGAGAAGGCAGTGCCATTCACGTCGACGAATTGCTAGCTATGGTTAGCCTCGCCCGCGTGTAGTCGCAGGAGCCAATCACCTCGAGCTTGTTCAGGTCCATGCTAAACTGTTTTAGGCCTTCTTCAAGGGCGACATATCTGGACGATGACTTGGAGACCGATTGTGGATGCTGCTGCATTACTCTCTTCTTGTCGAGAAGTGTACTCAAGCGAAGACGTAGCTGGAGCGGCGTAAGTTATGGACGGGATAATGTTAGACGATGATAGTACCTCGGCCTCTTTCTGGAGGTAGAACTTGTTGACCTTCTCTAGCTCACGTTCCTGTACATGGCATAAGTACGACGCTAAGACAAAGCCTTGGAAGAGCTCACCACGCGGAAGAAGAATGTGGCCTTGTTGGCCTGCAGAGACGTCTGCGGGTCGAATGTGTCGAGCCCATGGTGCTCTCCTTGGGCGGGTATCACTGGAGTTGTGCTCAGCTTCTTGATGAGCTAGCGTGTGTTAGTCGGCGGTGGATATCTGCGGTGGCACAACGGTACCTTCTTGAGGGCCTTGTAGTCGACGAAGCTAGCGGCATATTCTGGGATTTCCAGCTGCCGCTTCTGTATGTGCTTCCCGAATTTCCTAGAAAAGCGCGGTGAGTCGGTGGGCTCATGTTTGGAAGCTAGACCGGTCGACGATGCAGACTTCCTCAGCACCACTACGGGGAGGGGACGGTAGTCCATTGGACTGAGACATACATGGTGATGACAGGTAGAAAGAAACGAGCACAGCAGCCGTACGGGCCTACACGGCAGCGGACTGAGAGTGCGCAAGCGAGAAATCTCCGGCCAGCAGACGGGCGGATCTAACCATACAAATCCGGCTTTGACAGGTGGTGTTCGGCAGCGGGACGCTATAGGGCACCTGATCAAGGTGCAGAGGGAAAAACAACAGTCAAGATGCCGAGGACGTGCGTCGGGGTATTGTAGAGCGGGGAGGGCGAGAGGGGAAGCTGCAGTGGTGGTGATGATGGATCCGATCATTCCAGGCTCGGATATGCGCAGGTTTGGGGTCGCACGCAGAACTAGCAGCTGTGACAGGTGCTAACGAGGGGCGGCCATCTGGGTGGTGGTGCGGCGCTCGTTCTCAGAGGGCCACGAGATGGTGCAGATGTTGCTGAACTCGACCTTCACACTGAGCGTGCAGCAGACCAATCGCAGCCCCGCAACCGCGCACGCAGTCGCGACCGTCGCGCGCCTCGCGAGCGTGGTCCGTGGACGGCAACCGTGCCGAGGCTTAGGCCGCTTAGGTAACGCCCAGCCCGCAGCCCGCAGCCCGCAGCCCTCGGATGTGCCGCGCCATGCCGACCGCCATGTATTCACTGCAAAACCACCTGTACATATGCATCGAATTGTGCCTAGGATATCATGGCGAGGCTTGCAACGTCCTCCCTATCTTTTGACTACGCAAGCCCCCTCCCAGAACGCCTCCAAGGGATCTGTGGGTATTGATACGCAGTTGAACATCGTCTGTAGCCCAAAAGCCCTGCCGTCCAAAGAAACCTCGCGTCAAGATGTGCACCCTTCCAAAGGCGCCTGCAGCCATCTGCCGCCTTTTCCAACACCGTCTGACCCCCCTTCATAGCCCGTAGATATCCCACCCGTCGAGTCCGTCTGACCCCTTCGTCCCTGCTGCTCCACAATTTGCGTCGGCCCTATCGAAAGGGGTGCGCGTTGCCGTGTTCGGGTCCAAGTCTTCGTCAAGTCACAACTCATCGTCCTCCATGTCCGACGGCTTCAGCAGACCGCCGACCTTCATTGCCCTCTGTCGTTCCTCCTCCTTCGCCTGGGCAGCAGCAGCTTCCTTCTCTTCGGCAAACAGCTCGGCGTTGTCACCGGAGAACTCCTTCAGCGAGATCAGGAAGTCTCGCAGGATGGTCTTGAAGCGCCCGAGATCGGAATTGGTAGCGAAGAGACCATCAATGAAAGATGCGATTTGGGCCCTGCGCAAGTTAGCTGTGTTTGTACACCACGACGACAAGATACATACGTCTGGAGGTTGGGGAAAGCAGTCGACAGCAGGTTGCCGACAAAGTTTCGCAGAAACTCGTGATTTGACGTGCCTGCAGCTGCTAGGTCGGGTGTGTAGATGGGGCCGTCCAACTTGCCCGACTCTACGAGCCAGAACATCTTCGCGAGAAGCATCGACTGCGACTTGAACCCTGCCTTGTGATCGCTGTCGGTAAGGACGAAGAAAACATCCTGCAGGATTGTCGAGAAGAATTGCTGGAAGAAGCCATTGCGTGTCTGCGCATCAGTCTCAGACATGTTCGAGATGAGCTCGAAGCACATTGAGAGCCCTGCGCTCTCGACTTCGCGGTTATCGTGTTTGCTTGCCCACATGCATGAGTCGATAACGAACTTGAACGACCGGGCGTCTAGGCGAAGCAGAGCTGGGAAGCAGCGGAGGTTGATCGTCCTCAGCAACTTGAAGAACTCGACTCGGTGTTCTGGGTACTCCGAGAAGTCTTTGTTGATCATGTCGAGAGTGCATTCGAAAACGGCGTCCATGATGTTCATGATCTGGTCTTCCATCAAGCTCTGTGGGGTGGTCAGCGTATGTTCGAAGTCTTTTGAGAGGCGAACCATTTGTTGCACCATGTGTTTGCTCAAGTTAGGTCGCCAACGTACATGTAGCTTGTTGATGATAGTCGTCATCATGTTAAGGACTTCAGCCTCGCGGGCATCGGGGACGTTGTCCCTGTAGTCCAGGAGTACGGCCTCGAGAAGTTTCGGCACAAGGTTGTTGTGGATCATTTCTAGATCATCTGCCTTCTCAACGTAGGTGTTTATAAGCTTCAGAATCTCCTTCTTGATCGTCCGTAATCCTCGGACCCTCGGCATCTTGGTCGCAATGTTACCTAGCAACTGTCAGCTACGTCACAAATCATGTCAGAATAGTACTGACCTTCGCGTTTGACAGCCTCATCAATGAGCGACGAACTCGCACGGTACATAGTGAGCATGTCGAAATAGATCCGCCCAATCTGCGGGTAGAAGTAGGAGCCTATCGAACTGCAGGCCGCCACATTAGTCTTCATGATGTTGCCAACAACCTTGATGACCTCGCCATCTTGCAAGGACGTGGGGTCTTGGTTTGCCTGTGCGATGATTTGGTCCCACTGTCAAGGAGTCAGCATAAAGCTCAAGGAACTATAGATCAGGGGATACTTACAGCTGCATTGGGCAGCGCCATCAGGTCGTTAATGAGGCGCTCCTGCATGCTCTTCTGACCTTGAGCGCTGATCATGTAACCGCATGCCTCGTAGAAGGTGTGCACTTGCTGAGGTGACAGGTCCCCTGTGATCTTGCGAAGGTTCCTAACGATTTCGTCGATGAAAGGCTCCGTCTCCCCAGGTTGAAGTGCGACGAAATGTCGGCGGCACTTGTTGGCAATCTTGATGAACGTGTCGCAAGCCATATCTTGCACACCCTCGTGGGTCTCGTGCATGAACTCAAAAAGCTTATTTACGACCGTCTTGAGGAACTTCCAATGGGCCTTCAAGAAACGAGGATACTGTCCAACAATGTACATGATGTTACTTGCGACGACGGCCTTGTTGTCTTTTCCGCGCTTCATCTCGGTAAGGCCGAGGAGGTCTTTGATGACGGTGACGAGGAATCGCTTCTCGGTCTCCTCGTTCATGGCACCTGATATCGAACCGATAGCCCAGCAGAGTGTGTTGCAGTTGGCCCATGACCATTCGGTTCCGTCGACTTGGCGCGCTAGTTTCTCGGACATGATCTGCTCGGTGTCGTTCACGTCTAGATGCGTCAGGAAAACGAGACACTCGCGGGTCGACTTGTACAGCTGGATGGTGTCGCTCTCCTTGACGAACTCGCGGACGATTTCGCCCTCATCATTTTCGACAATGAGCACCTCTTCGGGACGGACCATCTTCTCGATCATGACGGTGCGCAGGTTGGACAAGATCTCAGCGTACTTGTGCTTGCGTAACGGGTAGTTTGCCAGCATAGCGGGATCTCGCGCGCCGCCATTGGTCGCGGTGATGCCCATGTTCAAAAGGGGGTTCACATCGGTGATGGGCAAAGCCTGCATCTCGTCATACAGCTCTGACACAAGTTTGGTCCAGTATTCTAAGCAGATCTTGAAGATTTCACGGTCGTCGATCTGGCTGATGCGGATAAGATAGAAATGACCATGCGTAAGGAAATCGCGGTTCATGAGGTTCTCGATGACGTTTAAATGCATGGTGAAGAAGTTGGTCAAAAACAAGGCAAGATTCTGTACAAACTCCTGATCTCTGCCGTTGCTCTGTGCATACGTGCTCTTGAGATCTAACGTAAGGGGAATGATCTTTGCGATGGCGGTCAGGGTCTCGGTGAACATCTGGACGAGCTTGTCGTCGTAAGCGGGTTCGGTGTGCAGGCCGGCGATTTCGGTCAGGCACTTCAGTGTGATGTTGCGGAAGTCGGGCACGTCGAGGAACCGGCTTCGCAGCGTCTCGATCAGGCTCGCACCGCTCGGGGGGGTCTCGAAGATGTAGCCTAGCGGAATCCAGTTGAGGAAGCGGAGGAGTGTTTCGAGGGTGGCTTTGATGAGCGAGGCCTCGGTGGCCGTACGGAGGACCTCGGAGCAAAGCTGGTAGATGGACGTAAACTCGTCACACATGCTCTGCTTGAGCTCCCGTCGCTTCTGGGACGTCATCTGGTCCTCCGAATAGTCAAAAACTTCTTCTGAAAGCAGGCGCAGGATCGCCATGTTGTTCTCGCAGATGGGAAGACTGCTGTGGCACGCCGAGATGATCTCGTTTATGAACGTGGGCCAGTTGTGGGGCCATTCTTGCTTCAAAACAGATACGAGGACGAGGTTGAGCTTGTTGAGGAGGGTGCGGTCGATCTGGCTTCGGTCCTCGTTGTTCGACAGCGAAATGATGAAGTTGACGACGAAGTTGCGAATGCCTGGAGGCGTCAGCTAGCGTCCATGGCGGATCTTTGGCAGGCTCACCTTGACATTGATCGCGCGGCAGAACCTTCCATCGCGTCATGATCACATTGTCGAGCACCTGCAGCCCCAGATCTGCCCTCTGTTAGCGTCGCGCCCCAAACATGCACGCCGAGGCATGCTCACACTTGGTCTGCGGGTATTGCGCCTCGGAGAGGATCTGGTCGACCAAGAGCCATGAGTCCGGGTTCTCTTTGAACTGCGTGTGGGTCAGCATCTCAGCGCGCACGCAGGCCTGTACCGCGTACCTGATTGAGCGTCGCTTGTGCCTGCTTCTGCGTCTCTCCGCGGCCCTCGTAAAAGGAACGCACGGTAGCGTCGAGCTCGGGGATGGTGCTGCATGTACTGATCAGCGAAGAGGACAGGCGAAGCGCCGTAGAGTGTGCATGGGGAGGGTGTTGTGCAGGAAAAGGCCGAGGGCACGTACGCAGACATGTTGGCTGCGCGCGGGACAAGCTCCCAGACAGCTTTCCAGGTGGTGTCCTCCCTCTCTCGGTGGCGGAGAGCAGTTGTACGCGTGCGGGGTGGGAGGGCGTGTGAGGTGCCGGCGAGGGGTCGGCAGAGGCAGAGGTGAGGGACGCGGTCAAGTTAGGTGCCTTGTGTCGGTGCAAAGACGATAGTGGGGCAGGACGGTGCGGCGGCGGCTGAGACGGGCAGCGCCAGTGGGCAGGGTGTCTAGCTTGAGGCGCTTGGCGGTGAGGGAGGCGACAACAACGCTACAGGTCCCCGGGATTGCTGCGTCAAAAAGTTTGCGCGCGGTCGAGGAGGGCGACAAGGTGGGCTGCCTTCTGAAGCTGCAGCGCTCGGCTCGACAACGCGACTCGCGCTAGCTGCTTTGAGCTCCGCTCCTCCTCCACCGTTCCGCCGCGGTGCTCCGGCATGTCTCTCGTCACGGTGCAGGCCTGGAACTGCCTCAGGTATTCTGTGTTAGGAAGTTCCCTCGTTGCATCCGTATTCTCTTTCGAAACTCAATCCCTCGCTTTGATGTCGCGGACATGATCGACGTCACCGCCTTTGCGGACCTTCCTGGAGCTAATCACAGCGCATGCGTGCGGACGTCTCAGATGAGCCGCATTGGAGAACAAATACAACTCATGGGCAACAATAATCGCCAGCCAGACATGGTCTGAGTGAAGATACGTCCTGGATGTTACGTTTTGGCATGTCGTTTGGAGGAGAGGGATATGAGAAGGAAGGTAGTTATAGAAACTGCCCCACGAAATTTGGTCGTTGTGTCAATTGTCATGTTGAATCATGCTCAAGACACCATCACGCGATAAAGCCGATGGAAAGCAGTCACTGCAGTCGAAATCGTATACGGAGCTTGTGTCGATATCGAGACACACAGTGCCATATCTCTTCCCCACGGAATCTGATGTGGACGGTGGACTTTGAATATCTTTCTCCATCAGCAACAATCTGTAGCCTCAGAGGTCAAGTCTACCAGTGCTCGGCATCCTTCACAGACCCAAATTCCCTAGGATACCACGTCCAGGCCACCACGCTCGGCGCACCCAACTAAAAGAAGAGGAACATTCTTTGCTTTCCTGCTAACCGGACGTACTATCTACGCAATCAAGTGTATCTCAGGTCATTTCTCTTATAGCAAACGTTCAGTCTATACCACTACCCTCCTCGTGCAATGCAGTATGCCCGACACCAGCAAAGACCAGCCCGTGCACTGAAGACAAATCATGAAATCAATACATGTATACATTAACTTCTATGCATTTCACCAACGTAAGATTTATTATATATTATACACTCTTATCTATACATTTACAACCCTAGCCGGACGGAGCTATGCACCCGCAAGCTTACCCAGGACACTGACGCTACAAAGAATGGGCACGGTCCGGTATCGTCCGCAGGGTAGGTGGTTTGAAGGGTGATTGTACTCAAACTCTTGAACTATCGCTTGTAATTCGACATTTTGGACTTGGAAGATGCACGACTTATTGTGACAGATAAGACCAACATGTATTTATGCACCTGGGAATATACAGCGACGGGGAAAGATCTCAGCGTAGCATGTTACCCCAGGGTAGACAATACATAAACCGATTCTACTGAATTTCGTGTCAAATGTGACAGCTCGCGCGCTTTGCACGCCGCGGCAAAACGCAGTACGGGACTCAGTGGGGTGCCAGAAACACAAATATTCCAACAACTGGATTTTGTATCAATACTGTACAACGCACCCCTGCTCGCAACAACACCCAACGCGACGCACACCCCGCAGCACGATCCAAGATCGATATCCCAATCCATTTCATTGCTACCTAGATGAACCGGCCCATCCAGTCCCGCCCAGCCCTTAGGCAAGATCCAAGATTCGAAACGTGAACACACAAAAAACGAACGCCGAAAGAACCCCTCGCCCGCTAATGCAGAGTCAACACATCCATCTCCACCTCTCCCGCTTTCCTTTCGCTTTTCAGGAGCAGAGTTTCTTTCCGAGATAGCTTTCCTCTCCTCCACATCTACCTCCTTCACGCCCCCTACCGTTTCTTGGTGCCGGGCCGGGGCTTGCACTCGTCGCCTATGATGGGGTGCAGCTTGACCTGCAGCTTCTGGCCGGGCGCGGACGCGGCGTATCCCTTGCTCCAGTCGTAGCTAACGGCGTAGGCGAAGATGTTGCCGTCCTTGTTGAAGGCGGTGGCGGTGATGGAACCGCCGACGTCCGGGTAGCCCTTCAGGCGATGCTTGGCATCCTTGTCCCAGAAGTGGAAGGTGCCGTCTGAGCCCGCGGTGCTGAAGGTGCCGTGCTGTGGGTGGAATGAGATGGCGTTGACTGAGTAGACGCGCGCAATGTCGCGGTTGGCCGGGTCTTGCTGGCGGTGGCACTTGAAGGAGAAGTTGAGGCTGGAGAGGGGTTAGCGTTGTTATTCGCAGTACTGTAAATTTACGACATACCTTGTGTTGCTGTCATCGACATACTGAATCGCGCATCGGCCTTCGATCGAGCCCACAGCGAAGCCCGAAGCGTCACTGAAGCAGCTCACCACCCGAGTCTGCCATTTCAGCGGACTTGAGATAGTCTTGTGGATCTTGGCCGGGTCTTGCAGGTTTACGATATGGATGTGGCGTTCGGCGGTCGCAATTACAAGCAGTTGGTTGTTCTTGACGTCCATGCTGTAGACACGTTCCTGGGTCTGCAGTACTCCCATGGGCTGTGTGGGGTCTGCTGCGCTCAGATCAAAGTATTTGACCGTCTTGTCCCAGGAGCCGGTGATCAGGACCTGCTTGCCTTGGAATGTGAACCAGCGGATTCCTTTGATGCCGAGTGAATGCGGTTGCCAGGTAGCAGTGGGGTTGAGTTCGCCAGGGCTTGCGGATGCGAGGTCGTAGTAGAAAATGGTACCGTCTGCTCCACCGGCGGCGATTTTCGTGCCATCCTGGATCTGGGTGAGTATGTATACGGAATGGAGCTTGAGAAACTACTCACATTCGACCATGACAAGCAGAGCGGGATTTCTTCCTTCCCCTGCTGCGTCTTGCACACTCCCTTCCACTTTCCCTGAGCGCCATTGTTGCCCACTTCGTAGATGGTGATGCTCTTATCCCAGGAAGACATTGCGAGGAAATCGTGCGTGGGCGAGAAGCTCATGTCGGAGATGCTATCCGTGGGCATTCCATCCTTGACTTCGACATCTTTGCTGATATCACCGGTGGTGGAGGTAGCGGCGGGCGCCGAGCTGCCAAAGAGCGCCATCGCGGTCGCAACTACTGCGCTGATGTTAGACGCTTCGTTTATCCAAGGTTACCGGCGATAACATGAGCAATGCCCAAAACCATACGGCGAGACCTTTCTCCAAGACGTCGACTTACCAGGATGATATTACGGCGCTTGCAGCTTTGCGCGCTGGTGTTGAAAGTTGGAGATATGCGCGAGTGTACGTGTGGTCGCAGCAGACGAGAAAATGGAGCAGGCTCGCGGAACAGGAACAAAGCGCTACGGGCTTTTATGCTGTCTGCGACAGACGCGTGAAAGAAGCTCTCGGAGACCGCCAAGACGCAGCTTTCGCGGAGGCAGCTGCAAGGCACCAGCCGCTTCCTGCCTAGCGCCACCCGTGCCTGCCGTCCGGCGAAACTAACGGCCCGGGCTGCGAACAAAAAAACTCAAGTCGGTCCACGACCATCTCTTCTTCAACACCCCCCGCTCGAAGAATCGCAACGAAGCACACATACAGAGCATCTTCGGATGTCTCCGCTACGCATGCTTCGGGAGAAAGTCCCCGGACATCGGGTCTAGCGATCCGCACTTTCAGCAACGAACCGCCATAGAAGCGCGGCCTCCCCACATCAACATCCGCTTGGCTTCTGCTCCCGTATGCACTCCTCCCTCGCTTGTGCCTGAGGCTCGTGTGGAGGAGCTGGCGCCTGGACGAAGATACGAGTCCGCTGGTTTCCGAAGCATGCCGTCGACGGTGTGAGAAGCTAGGAGGAGGGACAGCAGCACGAGGGCGCGATGGTGGCCTGGAGGGTTTTTTCGTCCAGTTTCTAGCTATGCGATTGCCCGGCCTCACCTCCAACCTTGTGGAGATGCGGACGGGTAACTCAATGGGGCTTATTCTTGACGCGAGGGGTGTTCACCACTTTCGGATCTGAGGACAGTGACTTGTTCAGCTGCTCCGTTGCTTGGTCGAACAAGCCAGATTCATCCAGCCATGTTCAGGTGATGAGATCAATTGTAATAGAGTCAAGCACTGAGGCTACCTGAATCCCTAAGCGGTAGGGTGGCTGATGGCGAATTTACTACGACGGTATCTGATGAACATTTTGGCTAGTTGGTAGTGTGTCTGCAGGTAGCAATATCACACGTTCGTCAAATCTTTTATATTTTGCTCTAACATGGTGATGTGGTGTCTATATTTCGGAACGCGGTACTCTTTTCAGTCGGATTTCTGAAGGTGCAGGATACTCATTCAGTCGCAGGCCGCTTAAGCGTCCGCACCCACGATGAACTCCTTGACTTCCTTGTACGCCTTCTCCAAGTCATCGTTCACGATGATCTTCTCGTGCGGCGCCTCCGGGCTCTTGGCAAAATCCATCTCCGACTCAGCCTGCTTGAGTCTCTTCAAGATCGCCTCCTCCTTGTCCGTTCCTCGGCCGCGCAGTCTCTGCTCGAGCACCTCCTTGGATGGCGGCGAGAGGAAGAGGAACCGCGGTCGGGGGAATGTAGGGTGGTTCGCAACCTGCTTCACGCCCTGTTCTGTTGTGAGCCCTCTGCCATATACTCTCACACACATAGATGGAGACATACCTCCATTTCGATATCCAGAATGCAGACCTGTCCCTTCTCCGCAATGTCCTCCACCGCCTTGATGCTCGTGCCGTAGTGGTTCCCGCCAAACTGTGCATGCTCGACGAACCCCTTCTTGTCCACGAGGTCCAGGAACTCCTCCTTGGTCACGAAGTTGTAGTCGCGGCCGTTCTGCTCGCCCTCGCGCGGCGAACGCGTGGTGTGCGAGACGCTGAAGCCAAACTTGCCGGGATAGTCGTCGAAGAGGCGCTTTAGCATCGTGGACTTTCCGGAGCCCGAGGGCCCGCTGATGACGATGGGGCGGTGCGAGGATATCGCTGAGGTGGTGGGCGCCATGGTGGGTGGGCGTGTTGAGAATAGAGCTCGTGTGGTGAAGCTTGCGGGTGCTTGCTGGGGGTGTTTGTGTTGGAAGAGGGTGGGCAGGGAGGCGTGAGTAAGGCCAGTATGACTGCAAGGTCGGTGTGCAAAGAGCTGGAGTCGCAGGCAGCGGCTGGGAGTGACTCTAGCGGGGCGGGATAGAATCAATGGCAGCATGGGGAAAACATTGGTGGTCGTGTAGTTTGGGCCTATGATTGGCGGTGAGGCTGCACCCAGGGTCCACTGGGCGCGATGGCGGGGCAGCGGAGAGAGTTGGTGGGCTGGTGACATCGCGTTTTCGCGTCTGCAGTGACGTTTACTTTTGCTTACTGCATACAACATTCGCATCATCCACACCCAAAATTTCTTACTCTCGCATATCGCGGCAGAACTCAGAGGAATCAGTTCCTAATATCAGGCCCGTTGAGCGGCAGCCTCGCTCACAATGGTAGCTCTTTCCCAAGCCAAATATGAATGCGCAAAGCTAATTGCACACAGTCGAAACAATACCTCACACTCCACACGCTGTCCGACGCGCATCCATCCGATGTATTTGCTCTCGCGCCGACCACCAAATCAATCCTCTCAGCGAGCGGTTCCTCAACGATCCACATACACGACACCACACAAGCCGACTTCCCTCTTCTGCAGTCTCTCGAAGGCGTACACCCACTAGGCATCCACCATCTCGCCACTGCAAGGGAAGCACGGCGCGCCGCAAGTGCAGGTTTTGAAGGCAGGGTCAAGATATGGAGCGAAGGCGAAGACGGCACATGGAAGGCGGACGGCGAGATCAGCGGTAGGTACGCCTGGGCCTTTTTCTACGCGTCAATGGCTTCGGGTGCGGGAAACACAGATACTGACATCTCCAGACCAGCTGAAAGCAGGCGATGTGTGGGCGATCGCACTCAGCGCTGACGGCAAGTACCTCGCGTGCAGCAGCATCAACGGCAAGATCAACGTGTGGAGTCTGGCTGAGGAGGGCAAGCCAAAGATCCGCGACTACGAGACGAAAGGGAGCTTCGGCATGTGCGTTGATCTGGTAGGGCATACATACACATCCTTCACTTGCACCCTTCGCTAACTCGGCAAACAGAGTCGAGACGGACGCTTCACGGCTTCCGGCCACGAGAACGGGTCCATCTACGTGTTCGACAACGATACAGGGCGCCTGACACACTCCCTCGCCGGGCTCGTCAAGCCCGTCCGCAGCGTAGCCTTCTCGCCGAGCACGACTCTGCTGGCGGCGGCCGGGGACTCGCGAACCATCGCGCTGTACGACGTCAAGTCCGGCGAGCAGATAGCGAACCTGGCAGGCCATGGCGGGTGGGTGCTCACGCTCGACTGGAGCGACACGGGCGAGTATCTCCTCTCAGGGTTCGTAGATGGTCCACTCGCAATCCGTACTTGAGCCTAACTCTCTCCAGATCCCACGATGGAAAAGCAAAGATCTGGCGCATCGAGACCCGCCAGTGCGTGGCGACGCACGCGCACGGAGACAAGCCGCTGTGGACGGCGAAGTGGCTGCCCAAGAGCACGCGCAGCGAGATGTTTGCGCTGGGAGGCGGCAACAACGCCATCAGCTTCTACAGGGAGGCTGCGGGCTGAGGAAGAACAAGTCTAGTCAGGGCTATGATGACTGATGGGCGTGGGAGGGAGGGATGCTCTGGGTGCGCCGCGGCATCTCAGACTCGGAGCAGTGTCTGTCTAGATGCCCAAACATCTGGCTGCCTACGAGATAGCCTCACTCCCCAGGCGTGCAAAAGCGCGGAGACGGCGTCACCAGGAAATAAAAATACCCGCCAGAAGGCGCCGATGAATACCTCTTCCTTCCTTCCCGCATGTCTCTCGCACAACAATGACCTTCGTGAGGGTTTGCGTCCATGCCACGCCACACTCATCTATTTAACACGCGTTTCCGATCCAGGATAGCCCCGTGTTTCCGTACCAGCGCCTGTGCCAGCGCATGCCCGTACCTTGGCTACAAAAATGTTCGCAAGTGAATCGGTGCTATCTCATTTGCATATGAAGACGAAAGGAAGATAGACGGCGTGGCGCCTTGTGTGTACGTACCAGCTGCCGAGGTGCCGCGTGCACGATTCCGAGAACGAAGGAGGAAAGGCTTGGTAGGGATTGCCTATGTGGAGTTGTTGATGTATGGAGGAGGGTCTTGGGCAGATGCGCGGGCGAGCTGACTGTACGCAAGCAAGCAAGCAAGCAAGCAACAGACCAAGGCGCAGCAGATTCCGGTAAACAATTCAGTCTGTATACCTATACACGCGCCCCCAGCGCCCAAAGCAGCCGTTGCACCGACAGAACATCCCATCTACCCAGACAAATCCCCATCCCTATCCCCGTGCCCCTCCCCACCACCGCGAAACATGACTATACATGAAGAGTAATGTAAATCTCGCCACGCCATGCCACGCTGCCATCCGCAGTCCTTGGATCCAACGCACGCACCGAAGGCAAGGAGATGGATAGATGATGGCCAGCGCGGCGCATCCGTCAAGCAACCTGGATTCGATGAAGAAAGAAAGAAAATGCGTGCACGGACGAACTGCACAGAACAGAACAGTCGTCACCTGTGCACGAGAAGCAGGTCAAGTCAAGTCAAGCCAGAACGCCGAGTCCCGCTCGTAGACGCCAAGAGAAGCAGGGCCGTGACGGAGCGCACCAGATTGCACTGCGACAGAGGCCGTATTTTGATACCAGTCGGAAATGTCAAAACGGAGTCGGAGCGACCCATGTGCAGGGCAGCTGGCTGAGATGAGCACAGGTCCGGCGACTGGAGCGGTGGCTGTCACGTGACTCACATCGCCCGAACAAAAGCACAGCCCGAGGGCGACTATGCCTGAGCAGCGTCCTCCTTGTCGTCGCCGCGTGCGAAATCCTCGGCCGACGTTTCCCGGTTCAGGCTCGTCTCGCGGTGCAGGAAGGTGTTCTCCTTGACGGGGCTGCCGCTGGTGTGGTTCTTCTCCTGGCCGTTCTGCGTCTGCGTCTGGCCGTTCTGGCTGTTGTGCGCGGGCGGCGCGATGTGCGGGATCTTCTCGGGGTCGGGGTGCTCGCGGCCGATGGAGGTGACGCCGATGTCTGAGGCCTTGCCGGCCTTGGAGAGCGCGTAGTCGCCGCTGTCGAAGTACTTGCGCTCCTGCGGGGTAGCTGTTAGCAAACGGTGCCGGTGCGTTTCAGGGTATGCTGCTCTGCTTACCTTCAACTTGTTCTGCAGCAGGTCCTTCTTGTTGGGCAGCTTTCCGTAGAGGCGGAAGAGGCGGGCCTCATCCGGGGAGAGTTTCTGTGTCGCAATGTTAGTCGTCATGTTTTCTTGCTACACAACACCACAGCAGAGGAAGCGGTCTCTATAGCTGCAGAGGTGCGCAAGGGGCGTGCCGGTGACGTACGCTGATGTCCACTTTATTCTGTTGGTGTGGGTTCATGTTGGGCGGCGATCTGCTGGGAGCAGTGGGTTCGGAATGCAGATGACGTGGGCGTAGAGGGGTCGGAGGAAGCTGCTCGGTGCTCGAGGCAAAGGGCTCAAGGCGTGTTTATCCCCTTTCTCGGGCGTCAGGAAGAAGTTGGATTCGGCGTTTGTTGTGGTCCTCGTTGGGCTGCTGGGGTAGGGACAAGGACAGGGCAAATAATGGCTTGTCGCTATGGGCTCCGAGCGCTGCGCCGGCGTGCGATTGGCGAACGGATTTGGGCTGGTCGGGCGCGAGGGCTGCTGTTGCCTACCAGCTCAGACTCGCGAAGGTGTGACTCGTGTGTTTCAGAAGTGCGGGAGGCAGGGCGGGCGACGACGTGGAGCTCTGAATGTTGATGTTCGTGTTGTGGACAAGGACCCCTCTATGTACGATAAGATCCGCCCGAGGTAGGTTCCGTGCAATCGGGCCGCTCCCACAGCTGTGCTAGCTGTACCGTACCGGACTGTGCATCGGCACCGTTAGTTTGTGGGCTTTGCAACAGCATTACGTAGCAAGCAGTACTGACTGGGTGGAAATCGAGCAGACAATAATGAGCTCGGGTGTTGAGTTGTGCGTGGTCCGGTGCTGAGGGTTGGAGGAGGGGTAATGCAGCAAATAAGTAACACCAGTAACGAAGCATGCAAGTGGGCCGCCAGCAGCAGCAGTTGTCACGCTATTGCTTATCCTGCGTGGTAATAATGCACTCACAGCTGCAAGAGGAGCGGGACTACGGGGCTGCAGGACTGCAGGACTGTGCTGGTTCAAGTTGCACGCGTTTTAAGCGTCGACGGACGGCAGCTGCGGCAGCTATAGGCGATTGTCGCAGGACTTGCGTACAAGACACGGCTCAATCCACGCCATATTAGCCTTCGCCCGTGGACCGGCTGGGCCTGCTTGGTTGTGGATGTGCTTGCTGTCCCATGCAGAGACCGTAGACGTGCCCCCACAGACGAGGCCTCGCAGCAGCAACACGAGACATGGATTCATTCACTGTGCAATCTGGCCGCGCGGAGCGGATCCGGCACGCACGACTGGCTGGTCGCCGCCCGTAGTCGCGTGGCCTCAGTTGCCCTGCGCAGGCATTGCAGCAACATCACCGAAGACGAGTCGCAAGCCTGGTAGAGGTGCGGTTCGCCCTGCGCGCCATTGGCCAATTGCTTCGTCGTAGCGTGCAGCTGATTTCCCCTCCACATCGAGAAAAGGCACGCTGGTGCAGATTCCGCAAACCTCCCCAAATGGCAGACGTCAAGCTGCCGCCAGGCAAGATTTTCGTCGTCGAGCATTTGGACGAAGAACTCGAGGCATGGTCGTCGCTCGAGTACGTGACCATTGCCTCTGAATGCCACGCTACTGGCGCACAATTTTTGCTGTCTTCGGTCCCCACTTCGCTGAAGCTGCCGTCCAACCTGCAGCAAGCAAAAGGCCTGAATGTTGAAACAAGGGGCATTGAGGAAATCTACGCCGACAAGAAGGACAAAGTATGCCTGCTCGACCCCTCAGCATCCAAGGACCTTGGTCCAGAGGACGGTGACACCTTCGACATCTTCCTGTTCGGCGGCATTCTTGGTAAGTGTGCAGACACTCTCGTTCCAATTGCAACATCGCTGACTCTGCAAAGGCGACGATCCACCCCGGGGTAGGTTCCACACTGCGTGGGCCATGTGCGACCCTGCCACTCAAGTCTGCTGACACGTATTGACCGTAGACCGGACCTCCGAGCTGCGCAAGAAGGGCTACCAGGGCCGTCGTCTAGGGCCTGTTCAAATGTCGACCGACACTGCCGTACGTGTCACGAGAATGGTAGTCCAGGATAGAAGTACGTGTCGTGCCCTCGAATGGTGCTGGATGGCTCTAATCTTCGCAGTTGCTGTTAACAAAATCCCGTATCTCGACAATCCCGAGCTGAAGATCAACAAGAACGAAAGCACGCAGATGCCTTTCCGATATGTCAAGGGCGACAATGGCCAACCGATTATGCCCGAGGTAAGATGATGGCCTGCGTTTATCAGTATGGAAACTTACCTATTGAGCAGGGTATGATTGACTTGATCATCAAAGACTCGGCTAAGGGACTGAACGACCTTTTGTGAAGTTTCTGTCAAACGGCACTTGCACATATTCTCCCATGCATGGAAGCACACATGTCAAGGCAAAGGCAAGGGGTTGCGCCACTGTGGCACGCAGTCTTTGACGGCATGTCGACATGATACCTCTTCGGGCAGGTTTGTGAGGATGTTTTTGGTAAAGGTGTCCATGTGCGGAAAATGGGCTTCAAGCAACGTGAAGCCGTTAACAGCCACCGAGAAGGGGCAGTAACGTAAACTAACCCCCAAGGTGGCCGACTAAAGACAGATGCGTACATCAAGCAAAGGTCCTGATGGGCATATTTTCGCAGCTCAGCGATGGTCCAGTAGACAGTAAAAAAATCCAACATGAGTTATCTTGAAAGTATTGTGAGTGACAGCACGACCTCTCGCCGAAGGATCTAGTAGCGCATACGAAGGACCGGGAGGTGGGCAGGTGGCGGAGAAAGAAATAAGAGAACAGCTGGATTCGCAGACATATGCAGACTCAGGCGCCCAAACGACGAGTTGTTACAGAGGCGATGCGCACCCGTGTGCTTCATGGCGGTTTGAGATGCTCAATCCAGCGTTGCACGGCGGAGAGGTGGCTAGCCGGATGCGCGGACCCACCTGATTGGTAGTCTAGGCGCTTCGCTGCGGATGTCTTGGAGCAACATCTATCTCGTAATTCCCCGTGCATGTCGCTGCCGTTGTCTATAACTCGATGCGCATATGCTTCTCCTTGAGCTTCCGTGCCGTATAGTAAAATCGTCCTGTGCAATCATTTCCGTGTGCGCTTCCCCGTCTTGTGTCCGACGTGGTCTCGGCACCGTTCGCATCTTTGAGATCCCGCCCGCGCCCACGCTCCGCCTCTTCCACATCCCTGCAGCCTCCTCGTAAGCTCTCGGGGACACCTAATCCCTTTCGTGCCCGGCCTCGAGATATCTCCACCATCCCCTCGCAGCACTCTGCGACCTACACTATCATCTGCACCTGCCCGCGTCGCTCGTTTGCGCCCTACAGCCCACGGTTGACCCCGCCGACCGCCCCGAGAGATCGATGCGATAGCGATATCCTCACCTGCTTGGCTAGCGCTCAGCACTCCTCACCATGTTGTTCACAACCGCGCCGTCGCGCTGGCGGACGGCTCTCTTGGGCGGTCTGCTGGCCTCGTTGGCATGGCTGCCGGGAGGCGCCGCTGAAGAAAAGACGCAGGCCGACTACTTCGTACATTCGCTGCCAGGCGCACCGGAACCGCTCCTGAAGATGCACGCAGGGTGAGACTGGTCTTCTAGGAACGTCCTGTACGAGTAGCTGACAACTCTACAGACACATCGAAGTCGATGCAGAGCACAACGGTAACCTCTTCTTCTGGCACTACGAGAACCGCCACATCGCCAACAGGCAGCGCACCGTCATCTGGCTCAATGGCGGCCCCGGCTGCAGCAGCATGGACGGCGCTCTAATGGAAATCGGCCCATACCGCGTAAGAGAAGGTGGCAAATTGGAGTACAACAACGGTTCATGGGACGAGTTCGCAAACTTGCTCTTCGTGGATCAGCCAGTCGGTACTGGGTTCAGTTACGTGAATACGGACAGCTATCTGAGCGAGCTCGATCAGATGGCTGGACAGTTCATGGTCTTCCTAGAGAAGTGGTTTGCGCTCTTCCCGGAGTATGAGCAGGACGACGTAAGTCTGCCTCGGCTATTGTCCCCTACACAAAAACTGACAGTATACAGCTATACATCGCTGGAGAATCATACGCCGGTCAACACATTCCGTACATAGCACGCGCTATACTCAACCGGAACAAGAACTCGCAGAAGCACCAATGGGCGCTAAATGGCGTTCTCATTGGTAATGGTTGGATTTCGCCAGTCGACCATTACCTCTCATACCTACCCTTCGCATACCAATCAGGCCTCTTGCGGGCCGATAGTCCTGAGGCCAAACGCGTCGAGTCACTCCAGTCTAAGTGTCTGGAAGTGTTGAACGAGGGAGCATCCGATCATGTGGATAATGCCGCGTGCGAGTCTGTCATGACCACAATCCTCCAAGAGACCAAAATCCAAGGTGGCGATCCGCGCCAGGAGTGCGTAAACATGTATGATATTCGCCTGCGAGACGATGGTTCCTGCGGCATGAACTGGCCTCCGGACCTCTCCACTGTTACTCCCTGGTTGCGACAAGCGGACGTTATCGCTGCCCTTCATATCAACTCCGATAAAAAGACAGGCTGGACCGAATGCAACGGTGCAGTTTCCTCCCACTTCCGTGCTAAGAATAGCAAGCCCTCGATCCAGTTCCTACCCGAGCTTCTATCTCAAATCAACATTGTGCTGTTCTCCGGAGACCAGGATCTTATCTGTAACCATATCGGTACCGAGAGTCTGATTGATGGCATGACTTGGAATGGCGGAAAAGGGTTTGAAATCTCCCAGGGTGTCGAGGCCCCCAAACGCGACTGGGTTTTCGAGGGGGAGCCGGCGGGAACCTACCGGGAGGCCAGGAATTTGACCTACGTTGTCTTCTACAACTCCAGTCACATGGTCCCCTTTGATTACCCAAGGCGCACTCGCGACATGCTCGATCGATTCATCGGCGTGGACATCAGTGCCGTTGGTGGCGCTCCATCCGAAAGCCTTCTCAACGGAGAGAAGGGACCCTTGGTGAGCGTCGGCGGCCATCCCAACTCCACCAAGGCGGAGGAAGATAAGACGAAGCAGCTGAAGGAGGCTGAATGGAAAGCCTACTACCGTTCCGGAGAGGTGGCCCTGGTCGTGGTGGTGATTCTCGCCGCTGTTTTTGGATTTTTTATCTGGCGCGACCGCCGTCGACGAGCGGCGAGTGGCTACAAGGGAGTAGATGGAGACGAGGGCCGCGAGTCACTAATCATGGGCATGGGTCTCGACAACTTCCGAAGAAAGGACCGAAGTCAGGACGTTGAAGCGGCTGACTTCGATGAGCGGGAGCTCGACGACTTGGATGAGGATTCGAAGAAGCCTCTCAATGGACGTGCCGACGGTAGGGGCGAGAAAGAGAGGATACCACAGAATGATTCTACCTTCAGTCTGGGTGGAGCTAGCAGTGATGGAGAGGCCAGTGGGAGCGAGAGGGACCGCAGACTGGCAGCGAGGGAGAAGTCGTGAAAGTAGACGGGATCTCAATCGGAGTTCTATTTGGCTGCGAATATGTTCATAACACTTCTTGTTTAGAGCGGCAATGCATCATCGGGCGTTTGCTTATTATGGATTGGAGCTGTTTGGGTCCATTGTGTGGTCGAATATGTACGACACGCTGTATAAAATATGGAGTACGATTACACATGACGAATATGAACGTGCCTTCAGCCAAAGCCTTCAATATCGAGCAAGTCCGTCAGGAAACGCAGTTTGCCTGATCCTCAGCCTACACGAGACGGGTCGGGTTCATGGGTGGGGCTGTAACACGTGACTTGGCGCGTTGGTGCCTTCCGTCTCGAGCGCGCTTCGCGTCATACGCCACCAGCCATCGACCTTCACTTCCAACATTCCCATGCCCGCAACTCCCTGAAGCTTTGACAATGCCTGCGTAAGTTCTACGAATCAAAACTGAAATATCGTGTTATCCATCGTTTGGCACTTCTGACGCCCCGCAGTCCTGGCGACCAGTACAACGGCAACGTCACGAACCCATTCGAAGAACGCGTCGTAAACGGCTTTACAGCAATAGAAATCGCCACGCTTCAAAGCCGCCTGAACAAACAGCTTGGACCGGAGTACATATCGCAAAGACCGGGCAATGGAGGCGGCAGGGTTGCATATTTGGAGGGGAACAAGGCGATAGCTCTTGCGAACGAGGTGTTTGGATTCAACGGCTGGTCGAGTTCGCTTGGGCAGGTGCAGATCGACTACGTAGGTCGACTGTGTGTCTGGAACAATACAGAGACTAATACACGCAGGTGGACGAGAACACCCAGAACGGCAAAGTCAGCCTTGGGCTGTCGATTGTTGTGAGGATTACGCTCAAAGATGGAACATACCACGAGGTGATTACCTCGCGTTACCGCTTGAGAATCTACCTGACACTATCTAGGATATCGGTTATGGCTCCATCGAGAACGGTAAAGGCAAGGCAGCCTCGTTCGAGAAGGCGAAGAAAGAGGCCGCTACCGATGGATTGAAGCGCGCACTACGCACCTTCGGCAACGTGCTCGGCAATTGCTTGTATGACAAAACGTATCTCAAGAAAGTCCAATCCATGAAGTTCGAGCCTGTCAAATTCCAAGAGGACAACTTACACCGCCATGCCGATTTTGCTCCGAAAGTAAAGAATGAGATGGGGATGGTTAAGAGGGAGGCGCATCAGACACCGGTTAGGACCAACCCGATACTAAGGACGCGAACCGACCATCTGGGGGCGTCGGTATCGGGCGAGTTTGATGATGAATTCGACGGGAATCTGTTCGACGGTGTGGATATCACCGAAAATCCTGGAGAAGATTTCAGCTTTGAGTCGGTTGCTGCGGGGTCTGCGAATGGCGTAAACAGTGCCACACCGAGCCGGAATGCACCGCTGCCAAACGGAGGTCCGTCACGACAATCAAATCCAAGACCGCAGAATGCACCAACCGCAAGAGGTCCGAATGGTGCACAACAACCACCTCCCCAAAACAACGTGCAAAATGGTGCCAGCAGGCCGGGCGTCGGTCCCCAACACGCGAGAGCACCGCAGACTCCCGTACAGCCCAATGGCAACAACCGCCTTGACTTGAATCGATCACGGATGCAACCACCGACCGTAGACATCCACGCTGTCCCGAAACCGCAGAACCCTAACCAGAACGCTCAACCAGCAGGCCCTACACCACCGAACCAGCCTCTCCGCCCGACACCTCCGCAAGCACAGCAACACCAGCAGTCGAAACCGGCAGCACAACCGAGCGCAGCACCTGCTACGAATCCACCCTCCAACCACAAACCGCCCCTCGGCTTTGTAACCTCCCGCGCCGCCGAACTCTTTCAGAACCCCGATCCTCCAGCAGCTCTGACCAACCTCCCCGCCTTCAATCCAAACGTCGAGTCCCCGATACCCAAAGAGAAGCGCACTCCAGGCGTCGACCACGCCTCCAGCAAGCCCATCAAGCGCGACGCAGTCAACGCCCCAGCACCTCCCCCTCCCGCCCTCGGACCACCCGCTGGCGCCTTCAACCGCCCAGCCGTAGGACCGCGTGGAAATTCCAACTTCGTGAATCCGCACCAGGACGCGAATAGAAGGATCGGAATGCCGGGTGCGGGCATGAGTCCTGGCGGGATGAACAGAGGACAGTACAAGCCGCCAATGAAGAGGCCACCGCTGCAGGACGTGAGCAATCAGGGTGCGGGTGGTGCAATTGGCGAACCTGAAGCGAAGAGACAGAGGGTCGAGGCGCCAGGGGCGGAAAATAAAGGGGAGGTCCTGGGGAGTTCGTAGACTCGCTGGTAAACTCCCCCATTCAGGATTTGGCTTGGTGCTTCCTGCTGCAACAACCCGCCGGGGTAGTCGTTTCTGTCCTTGTGGACTTTGGCGCGGAGTGACACGTTTTTCTTATTGGTCTCTTCTGGCGAAAATGAAAGTGGATAGGCACGGCACATTAGCGTTCAGGTTATAGGTTAGATGCTCGTTGTGAGCGCAGGCGTTCGTTATCTTCTATACCTTTTTGGGTAACTTGGTCATCAATATGAACGAAAGTGGGATGAAAGATATTAGAACTTTTTTTTCTCTTGGAAATGCTATTCCAGCGAAGATGTGAGTGGCTGGTTCGCTCGCTCGCTCACTACTTCTGTAAGTGATACCGACACTGGATGGCTGGCCGACGCGTTAGTAGTACCTTAGGCTACTGCTTTGTGCGCACACCACGCTACACTGTTTCTGTTTCCTCGCACATTGGCCATGTATTGCTGGTGATTTTGAAATTGATTACTTGCATTTTAGCTTACGATTTACTGCCTTTACGTCCTGTCGCCGTCGTCGGTTAGACGCACTGGAGTATCCTGTCCCGTCCCGTCCCGTCCCGTCCAATCGGTATCTGGTCTGGTCTGGTCTCTAATCCAATAGATACATGTCCTGGTCCTATTATGTGAACAGTCACTGCTGTGCTCATGGTTCTCGTTGTTTACACGCCATGCCACGTTTAGAGTTTTTACGGGTTTGCCTTAGCCAACCGTTATATGGATACAACCCACCGGAACCGGATGTAGTACACTAGTAGCGCGTTCATGATTGGAAGAAGTGCATGAAGCAATCTTGACACAAGAATAAGTCAGCTACGATGGGTTTGTTGGAGGTGTGGTAGCGGGTTTGGGGTAGGACTAGGGGTATGCCTTCGTTGTCCAAAACAGAGCTCCTGCAATAAGAGATGAAGAGCAGACACATTATCATGAACTCTTAATTCCTCATTCTAAGTCATCTATCGTCATGCACTTCGGAGTAAACGGAGTAGACGATTTGGAGTTTTGTTTCTCCGAGTTGCGCGGCTCGTCTATTAGCCTAGCCTCGATTCCACAATAAGAAGGTGGGAGCCTCGGATAAAACGTCTTTCAAAACCTACACTTATGACACACATCCAGTGACACCTCGTTGATATTAATTCCCGATTTTCCTGCGTTGGTATAGGAAAAGGTGGCTTGGTAGACTATTTGTTCTAGTTGCTCTCGGGGCGAAATCTTATCTTCGTGTCAAGAGAACCTCATTGCCATCTGCCCAAATGGCCGACGAGGACGGTTGCGAGCGCCGCTCGTGGCGACGCTCTAAGACGCTGGTAGTTTTCACAGCGACACTTGGACTCTTCACTGGTAGGACAATGACTTTGACTTCCAGGCGAAACCGTGTTGGGAGTTTAGTGGGCTAATCACGTCCAGAGAACTTCCTCTACGGCTTTGTTGTTCCGATTCTCCCGTACATGATCGAAAAACGACTCGGTCTGGACCCGGCGCTTACCCAGCGATTCACGACAGAGCTTCTCTTCATCCTGGGACTCATATCCGTCCCTGCAGCGCCCATCATTGGCCATTTTGCAGACCAGACAACGAGTCGCAAAATACCCCTCTTGATCGCGCTCGTGGGATGCACCGTTGGCACGCTCTTGGTCGCTTTGACGCCGTCGGGTAAGTAATTCTAGCACTAACACTTCGGGAGCATGTGCTGACGCTGAAACAGTATGGGCCGTGTATGCGGGCCGGATCCTACAGGGGATTTCTGGAACGGGGGCTTGGATCGTGGGGTTTGCCATGCTGACGGACGCCGCGGGATCCAAGCATCTGGGGAAAACGCTGGGATTCTCCGGATCTTTCATCACAGCGGGGGTTCTGACAGGGCCCGTTATCTCGGGGGCGTTTTTGCAGTGGTTCGGCTACTGGGTGGCGTGGTCGGTGCCGTTGGCGCTCATTGCGATTTGCTTCGTTGCGCGGTTGGCGATCGTTGAAGAGAGACGGCCAGCTGAGCCTAAAACATCGACAAGTGCAGCCCAGGATCGCAACGAGACGTCGCCGCTTCTTTTCGAAGAGTCCGGTGATCAAAACGAAGCAGCGTCGAGCTCGCAAGAGGAGGTAAAGGAGCCGGCTACGCGTGGATTCTACACCATCATGTTCAGCCATGGGGCCACATACGCCGCGCTGCTCAACGTGACGGCCTTCTCCATGATTATATCCGGCTTCGACACAACGCTGCCAGTGCATCTGCGGGAGGAGTTTGGCTGGCGTCCTGCGCCGATAGGTTCCATCTTTCTCGGCATCCAGATCCCTAGTATGATTCTCGGACCATTCGTGGGCTGGCTGCGGGACCGCATAGGGCTCCGCTGGCCTACGACGCTAGGGTGGGCGTTGAGCACCCCGTTGTTTTGGTTCCTGGGCGTGCCTGGCAAAGATAACTTCTTGGGCGTCGGGGATGGCGCGAAGGGACAGGCAGCTTTTGTGGCGACCATAATCGGCGTGGGCGTCATCTGGTCATTTGTCAGAGGGGCAGGGACGTTTCAGTTGACCAGTATGTTTTCCTCGGACTGTCTGTCTGTCCCAACCGATACGATAGCTTGCTGACATCTGTGTGCCAGCAATCATGCATGAGCTCAAAGCGCAAGACCCCGATATCTTCGGCCCAGGCGGTGGGAGTTCTCGGACGTTTTCAATGACAGAGACGTCCTTCGCCATCGGGCTTGTACTTGGCCCTATCATCACTGGCTCCTTAGCGGATACCTTTGGGTTCTACTATGCCACGAGTGCACTTGGTAAGTACGGCCGGGTCGCAGTCTGCATTTTGCCAAGCCAGCTGCTAACCGTGAAACTCAGCATGCGTTTCCATCGTGGCATCGATATCTTCGTGGATGTTCTTCACGCACAAGGCGCCGGCGAGGGAGCCCGAAGCGGATGTTGCAGCGTAGACTACAATGTTGGAACAGTCTTTCAGCTGCGGGAAGCTGTGTCCCCATACAGTGCAGAGATCCACCCAGGCAAGTCTGTTCTCAAGGGGCAACGCAGTTTCGGGAGTCTGTTGGGCTGGGTAACCCGGGGAACCGGCTCTGTAGAGGAGCGGCGCGATACTGAAGTTTGGACAGCGTGTCGGATAGTAACCCAACGCCGTTTCGGATAAGGACTTGTGATGGTGGCTGAACATGGCAATTCCTGATATACAGATGAGCAAGATAATCAGGGCTGGGTGAATCCCCAAGCGTTTTCGCGCGTAGTACGTCTTTCACTTACAAATCCTGTCACCGCGCCTGCGCATTTGCATCCAACTCTATCGATCGGCGCAGTTTCAGGTTGGACGCGCGGCAACCTTGGAAGTAAACAATCGACCGTGCGAAGGTTCATGATAGCGTTTGATTTGTGATCAACTCACTGCGAAATTTGCGCAGACTAAAAGCACTACGTCATGGAGCTGCACGTGGCCGGGGTATTCCCACATCTCCCTCCACTCTCACACGCGCCAAGTCCGGAGCATCCACAGAGCCTAGATGCCGCACATCGCGGGGGAAAAAGTCTTTCGAAGCGAAGTGGAAGACATTGTTGCAAGAAGTAGCGACATGTCATCGGACGGGCATGCAAATCGAATGCCTATGTAACCAGCTCAGCACCAAAGCCAAGATCGAAACAAGCAACTTGAAGACAGCCGTTGACGCCGGTCTCGCGTTCCTTGCGCAAGCTTATCGTGGAGTCCCGCAGTCGGCCCGTCGCAGAAGCCTTTTCGAAGCATAAACTGGGGTCAGCCTTGCGAACTGTACCCGTCGAAATTCTCCGATTCTGGCAGTGTGCGAATCTAGCTCTCTCCCACCTTCCTCCATTGTCGTATGCTACATCATGGAACGGACGACGGCACGTGGTGCAAACTCTGATAGGCGCATGATGTTGCAGTTATCTCCAACCTGCTCCACTGCGGCGAGGATGATGTATTTTGACGTCGCATCCAAGACGCTAATATCAGAGCCTCATCTTGCCGATAATCGGCCGTACCAACCGGATGGGTTGTATGTTCGGCTCATAGTTTGGCTAAGCTTCGTTGACTACTAGCGCCCAACGTGCTCACGAACGCTCCATCTCTTCACAATGACGTCGAACGCGAAGATCTTGGAGATGCGGAAAGCAGGAGAAGCCGGGACCGAAGGATCGGGACCTGGGGAGGTGGACTCGAATCATGGAGGAGTGGCGTATGGAGTTTATAAGGGTGGGCCGTCCCCGTGGGTGGGCGTGGCACACGCGGACTTCAGCTCTGTTCACTATTCCTGAGCCAGGAGAGACAGGTACTTTGCACAGTACGGTATCTTACCAGTATGGCGATTATGGATCGCTTTAGGGGTTCTTCCCCAACGCCAGCGTCCTCTACAGCAGACCCGGAGAAGAAGCCGCAGTACCTACAAATTAGCGCCAAAGATCGCTTTCGGCCACGAATTATACTCATGGCAGTGTTGGTGTCCATGGGCGGCTTCATCTTTGGTTATGATACGGGACAGATCAGTGGATTCTTGGAAATGCCCGACTTCCTGGATAGGTTCTCCGATACGACTGACCCCGAAACTGGAGGGCCTGCCTTCACGAATGGAAGAAGCGGAACGATTGTTGGTTTGGTAAGGATGCTGCCAGCTCACTCTCCGAGAACTACAACTAACGATCACAGTTATCCATTGGAACCTTGATCGGTGCACTCATTGCTGCGCCCGTCGCAGACAAGTTTGGCCGTAAATACTCGATCTGCTTCTGGAACATCATCTTCTGCGTTGGCGTCATTGTCCAGATCGCTACCGAGAGTAAATGGTATCAGATTGCCATCGGCCGATGGGTCGCCGGACTCGGAGTGGGAGGCCTCTCAGTGTTGACACCTATGTACCAATCCGAGACCGCACCTCGCTACGTTCGCGGTGCTCTCGTCTCTTGCTACCAACTCTTCATCACGCTCGGCATCTTCACTGCCTACTGCGTCAATTTCGGAACGAACTCAGAGCGAAGTGCTCGTGCCTGGAGACTCCCCATGGCCATCGGCTTCATCTGGCCCGTCATCATGGGCTTTGGAATGCTCACTCTGAGAGAGTCACCCCGATGGGCTTACCGCAAGGGCAGGATTGAGGATGCCCGCAAGACGATAGCACTCAGTTACAGCGTATCCGAAGACCACCCGGAGGTCGAACGCGAACTGCACGAAATCAAAAATAAACTTGACGCCGAGCGCGCAGGCGGCGGGAAGCACCCCTGGTACGAGATCTTTACCGGCCCACGCATGGCGTACCGCACCATCCTAGGCATCACACTCCAAGCGTTGCAACAGCTCACGGGCGCAAACTTCTTCTTCTACTACGGCACCACTATCTTCGGCTCCGTCGGTCTACCAAACCCGTACGTCACGTCCATCATCCTCGGCGCCGTAAACTTCGGCACGACATTCCCCGGTCTCTACATCGTCGAGAAGTTTGGTCGCCGTCCCGCACTCATCACCGGCGGTCTGTGGATGTTCGCGTGCTTCATGGTGTTTGCCTCGCTTGGCTCCTTCGCTCTCGACCAGGAGAACCCACAAAGCACCCCCGGCGTCGGCTACGCCATGATCATCTTCGCGTGTTTTTTCATTGCCGGATTCGCCATGACGTGGGGTCCCATCATCTGGGCCGTCGTCGGAGAGATCTACCCTTCGCGCTACAGAGCCAAGTGCATGGCCCTCGCCACCGCATCCAACTGGACGTGGAACTTCCTCATTTCCTTCTTCACGCCGTACATCAGCGGCGCTATCGATTACAAGTATGGATACGTCTTCGCGGGGTGCTGCTTCGCGGGTGCGGTGGTTGTTTACTTCTTTGTCTGCGAAACGCACGGGAGGACGCTGGAGGAGATCGATACCATGTACGTTCTTCATGTGAACCCTATCAAGAGCAAACACTGGCAGCCTCCGGAGGGCGACGAGCTGCCCAACTTGGACAACACGTATTTGACGCCAGGAGCGAGGGGTATCAATAAGAAGCAAGAGGCTAGAGCGCCGGAGCACATGAGGCAGGAGATTGTGCCTGCGTGTGTGGAGCCTGGGTTCGTTCCTGAATCTTCGGGTGCCCTTCGGTGATTGTAGAGATGAGATGTGGCAGAAGTAATGTTATGATTAGCGCAAGAGAATTGCATAATTTTATTCCTTCTACCCTGGCTCTGTGCTGAAACACGTGAGGTGGTTTGAATCCACGCGGAGCGATTACACTCCATAAAGTCGTCGCAAGTTTTTGCTTTTCAAGCGTCGTGTACGTCAATCCGCGATGCTTTTTCCCTCTTTCGAGCCCCCAAGAAAACAATCTAGCGCCGCCGACAGCTCTCCCCTCCTTTGTGATTATGATAGGTACAAAGACACCCGTGCAAGGCACGACCATGTGTATCTCTATTAAGAACATCAGCGAGGAACTCTACCGGATAATCCTTGAGATCATCTTCCAGGGGCCTGTCAATAGGGAAGTATCGATCGTAGTAACCGGCCACTAACAGACCACGAATTCCCGAAATTTCATTGGTATACGTGTAGATGAGGTCCACAGACTCAGGCGTAATGAAAGATCCCCCGTTTGAGTAGTCGCAGAGGAAGAAGTATGAGTAAAGACGGTCGGTGGCGTCGTGTCGGAGCTGCGGGACGTCGTACACGTGACCAAAGATGTAAAGATCCACGGCCATGTTGGCGATCTCTGGACCGAGCTCGATGTACTCAGCCTGGCTTTATCTGATAGATAAGACGGTATTTAGTATACTTTTTCCGTTGTGGTGCTGTTCCTCGTTCACGTACCGATGGGCGTCACTGACGGTAGGCTTCTCTGTGCCTCCGCGCTCGTCCAGCCAGACGACAAACTCTTCAAAGGTTTCCATGTCGGTGTCGTGGAGCTCGACACATCCATCCTGGGCTTCGCGGAAGGGCCCGTTGAATGCGGCTGCGAAGAAGGGTGAGGCAGCAGTGATTTTCTCTTTCGATACCGTGAACGTATGCTGGTTCGCGATAGTGCGTTCGTTTTCGTCATGGACTTCTTCGACCACCTTGATCTTCACCACGGCGACCTCTTCAAAAGCAGCGGACGGTATGGCGGCGGCTGTATCGCTCTTACTTTGCGCGGTCATTGTCAGCTTCGCTGATTAAGTCAGTCAGTATTCAATGTCCATCAAACACGGAACGATCGAGGGCGGGGGTGTCGGTTTCTGGCACGACAAGAGACAGTGTGTAAGAGAACATGATGGAGCGCAGATTTTGAGTTAGTGCAAAGGGAAGGAACGGTGGTGCGGTTGGCAAACGAAAGTGTCGAAGTGAAGGGAGCAGATCACCACAGCAACGCACGGGGCCACTATTAAAGATATACGACTATAATTACTACTTACACTTTAATATCACTCTGCTCTTCTATAGAGTCGGTTCCATAGGTTACCTAGCTAAACAGACTCTCGATATCTTCATCCTCCTCGTCGTTATCGTCGATGTGCTGGAGCCTCTTGCTGGAAATTCCCAAGACGTCCACTAGAAAGGCTTTCGGATATTTCATAAGTGCAGACTTTTCCAGGTTATGATGATGTAACAGCTCTGCGTACTTTTGAACAATCGAACAGCAAAGCGTGGAATCCCCCCCTTTCTTGTAAATGAGTTGAACCGTGTCGCCAGCGAGGTCAGAGGGAAGCAGCAATATCCTCGAAAAGTAGTCGATGACATTGGCCTTGAGGCTGTGAATCTTATAATCTTCGGCGAGGGCGTAGACATGGACAGCAGTCTCAGGAGTACCAAAATCGCAGACGTCGCGTTCTCTTGCAGCACCTATCTGCACATGCACATTATTTCCCTTGTCCCTCCGCAACCAAGATTCGAATACGACCAGAGCGTTGAGGGTTGTATCTTTCGGTTCGATTTCGACGGACTGGATATTGCAAGAGTTGGCGAATATGAGCGAAAACTTCACGGAGACTCTGGCGAGTGTACCTCCATCAAGCGTAAAAAGTTGTTCTTCCTGGTTGTCTGCACGAAATTTAATCCGGACCGTCTTGTCCATCTTGTCAAGTCCGAAGCTATCAGTAATCTTTCTATGTGCGATGTAGACCCAGATCCAATTTCCCGGCACTGTCAGAGTTGTGAGATTCCTTGCTCTTCTTGTTGCTGCCCTTGCTGAAGGAGTTGATGATATCGTGGAAGTAGTTGTTCCAGGTAAGAAAGATACCAGACTGATAAGCTGCATGACCATTCTTATATGTAGGTACCAAGAAGCTTGACAAATAAGCAGTCAGATTGCTTGTAGGTCACGCATGAACATCAATGCGAAGTGATGAGCAAACCGTCGCGATGAGAACGATGTGGGGACAACCGAAGTTGGAAAGTAAAGCAATGCGCTTCCATGCCAAAGGAATCGCTAACGTAAACATGGTATGCTAAAGTAATAGAACAAGTGACGCCTGCACTTGCGTAATGTGCAAAGAAAATCGGTAACTAGTTAGGAATCAAGGGGCTAGCCGCAGACCGCTCATGGAGCTGAGAGTGTGGTGGCCGTAACGTACTCGAACGTGAGTATGTTCAGAGGGAAACCAAGACCCCTCATAAGTGCCAGTTCATGACTGCTGAATGCTGAAGAGGAAGCTGTGAGGTTGGGGAAGGCGCGCTGTAGGTTTTGCTTGGTCTAAAAGCGCTACCCCATCCCTTGTTCCTTTGAGCCTTTGTTACACTTCTCATTACCTTATGTTCTCTCTCTCCCAGATCTAAAGGACCCCTAATACCATCTTTTATATTATACCATTTTCTATATTATATACGGAACTCGAAGCGTGGAGCTGTGCGCGCTTTGCGTATGAAATGGGTCGTTGGTCGTCCTTGCTCCCCACTGCCTCCTCCATTGGACCCACCAATGGCCCAGCGAGTGCACCGAAACCTGTCCAAAGTACAGATACAGTGTAAAGAGAGCGATTTTTTATACGCGGGCGCCTCCATACAATCTTACAGCTCTCTCGTCCCAGCTTATCAGATACAATATCCGGATCGCACAAAGTGGCAAAAATACCCCACATTTTAAACTCGATAAAGGTCTCCACGTTCCTTATGCATGCTATCGCCTTTGCTCTACCTTTTGACAACAAAACCTGCTTACTAACGCGCTTCTAAACGGAAGTTTACAATAAAAACAAGTTAGGGGGAGCTAAAAAATCCGCAATATTAATCGTCTTTAGCTCTCTACACTCTGTTATTGAACATATAATACTAATCCTACGAAGTTAAAGTTAGTAGGTTCGAGCCCCTCTAAGGAAGCTAGATATTTAGTACCTATATATATTTATTAAGTATATAAAGGTACTATAGGAAGTAAAGGGTACTATTATCTAAAGTTATTAAATAAGTAATATAGGTTACTATAGATATTTAATAAAGATAAAAGTATAGTCTAGATCTAGTAGAATAATTATTAAAAAAGAGAGCTAGGTAATAAATAGATCTAGATACTTAAATAAATTAATATATATATACTATTTAAATATTCTCTAACTAGATAACTTTATATATTACCTAAAATTCTATAATAAATAATATTTAAAGTAATACCTTTATATTAGTATATTAATAGGCTAAAGTCTAAATAGTTAATCTTTTATAAATTAATTCTATTTTACTATACTTATAAATATCTTTATACTTATACTAAGCTAGATCTATTTTACTCTATAACTTAAATAAATTTATATAAGTCTCTAATCTTAAATCTATTAAAGGGTTCTAATAAGTATTTTTATAATATAATATCTAACTATTCTAGTTTAGACTCTTCTAGGGCTCTTAAAAGATATAGATATCTCTTAAGCTTACTTATAATTTTATTATATATAGCTCTAAACTTAGATAACTTTTATAAAAAGTCTACTAAAATATATAAATCTAGAATAAAGAAATATCTAGAATTACTAAACTTTAGCTTAATAGTAATATTAAATCTATATTATAGTAACTAATATATATTAGTTACTTATCTAGTAATTTAAATTTATTTATATTCTAGAATCTTATTACTAGTATATAGGGTAATAATTAAAGAAAATAGTTATAGAGCTACTTAATATTATACCTTATAATTTTACTTATAATTAATTTATTCTATATTAAAGCCTTATTAATAATCTAATTATTAGCTAATAGATTTAATAGCTTACTATAAAATATAGTTATAGCTATAAATTATAAAAAGGTAAATTTAGAAAATTATTTAATTATTAAGTAATTCTTAATTATACTATTTAATACTAGTAGTTTCTTTTAGAATATATAATCTCTTTTATATTAATCTAGTATTTATTAATCTAAATAGCTAACTTATTTTAGTAAGTATTTAGTTTAGATAGGGACTAAAATAATAGCTACCTAAAACTAAAGTATTAATTTAAAGTCTAATTTATTTTACTAGAGTAATAATTTATAAATAATTAGCTAGCTAAAGAAAAAGTTTATACTAAGTTAATACTACTAGAGAATACTATATAAATAGATATAGATAGCTTAAAATATAAATATTAGCTAAATTTTAATATATATACTTAGTCTTATATACTATATTAATAGTTTAGGGAAGTTTTTTATTAGTAGAGAAGTATATAATTCTTATTTTACTACTTATTTAGGGTATTAAATATACCTATCTCCCGGGTATATAAAGCTAGTAATATTTAGTTATAGTAATATAGTATAAAAGGGGGTTAGAAACTATTCTACTAAAAATAAAAGTTTTATTATAATATTAATTAAAGCTATATTATATATATTCTATTATACTAAAAATACTATAAAGAATAGTAACCTAGGTATATACTATAAGGAGAGATTAGTAAAAAAAAAAAAAAAAAAAAAATTTAATATCTAAATATATTTATCCACTTTATATATATACTACTATTTTTATTAAAAAGTCTATACTTTAAGATAATTAAATATCTAACTATTTAAAATAACTAGAGACTAGTACTATACTATTATTCTTTATAATTAGTTATATAAATCTATAGGTTACTAGGGTAATATTAATAGGCTATCTATTTAATTATATTAAAAATATACTTACCTCTTATTATATAGCTATAATTAATAAAAGAATAATTTATATAAGTATAATTATTATAAAGACTAATAGTTCTAGTTTTATAAAAATAATAAAGTAGGTAAATAGAGTCTATACTATAATAGTAAAGAATATAATAATAATTTTCTTTTCTTTAGAATAGACTATAAGTATTATATTCTATATATTATAGAGATTTACTATAAGGTAGGGTAACTTAATAAAGTAGGGGGGATAAAAAGGTATATTATACTTTACTAATATATAAATAAAGGGGGACTAAAAAAGTAGCTAAGGCTTACTTAGTATCTATATATAGGCTAACTAAAAAGGGTATAGTACTAAGCTATCTAAAATAGACTTAATATATACCTACTAATATATAAGAAATCTAACTATAAAGAGTTAATAAAGTATTAAAAAGAATAATTTTTATTAAGACTAGGAGAAAAATATATATAGGTAGGTACTACTACCTATATTACTTTCTCCTATCCTATACTCTATTAGTTATTAATAGTATATAAGAAAAGAATATAATTAAGATACCTATCTCTAGTATACTATAAATTCTACTTAATAATATAGTATAATACTTATAGTTCTTATTAGGCTTACTAATATATTACCTATATCTTAGGATTAATCTAATTAATAATAAGCTAATATAGGTAGTAATATACCTATTCCCTACTATCTATCTAGGGATAATAATAATAATAATAATAACTAATACCTATAATAAAGTAGAGAAATATAGTAAGGGTATTTAAATAATAATAGTAATAATAGGTAATAGTTATAATATCTAGAAAGTTAAGAGCTAGCTAGGATCTAAATCTAAAGTATATATAGGTATAAAAAAAATACTTAAACTATATAAACTAGATTAGCTAGTAATATAATACCTATTATCTCTAGATTATAGATATATACTATAGTAATAGAAGATATAGGGTATATAGAATTACTATAGTAATAATAAAGAGGAGACTAAGGAGAATAAAAAGTTTATAATAAAGGTAATAAATAATAAGGTAAGTATTTACTAGATATAGGAGATCCTATATAATATAATAGTATAGATATAAATATAGGTAATAGTAATAATAATAGTAATAGTAAAGAAGTCCTAAGTCCTATCCTAAGTCCTAAGCGCGGAGCCTATAGGGCGATATATAAAGGGTAAAGGATAAAGAATAAAAAATAAAGAATAAGGATAGTAACTATATAGAGTTAGTATTTAATAATAGTAATAGGGGTATATAGTATTTAATTATAAAATACTAAGTATAGGAGCTTAGTATTATATTAATAGTAAAATAAGGTAATAAGGATTATAATATAGTTAACTAGTATCTAGCTATAATTAGTAGCTTTTAATAGACCTTAACTAGTTCTAGGGAAAGACAGTAATTAAATAAACTTAACTTAGCTAAGTAAGAATTCTAAATAAATAAATAAAAAGGTAACTAATTAATACTAGTAATATATTCTATATATCCTTTAGAATAAGGTTAATTATATATAATAAGCTAGTTATATTATTAATTAAACTATTTATATATAGAATAATAGTTACTATAGTAATCTATATTATATATAACTCTTTACTAACTATACTAGAGCTTTTCTATATTATAGAGGTAAGGATTTTAGTTATTTAAAGCTATTAGATTATCTAGGATAAAAGTAATATAAAAGATTATTTACTATTAGATATATTTATAAATTATATATTATATTTATATATATATTTAACTAGTATAATATATAGAGTCTACTAATATTTATAACTAGACTATTATTATTAATATATAGTTTAATAATATAGATAATTAGATAAATAATAGAGATATATTACTTAATAAGGATAGCTATAATAATAAAAAAGATAGGCTAGTAAATAGTAATAATAATAAAGTATAAAGTAAAATAACTAATATAAAAACTTAAATAGAGGTAATATATAAATAAAAAAGTAAAGATATATATAGTAATATCTATAAAAGATATTATATAAAATAAGTTAGTTAATAAATTAAAAACTTTAAAATAGATTAATAAAATAAAGACTTTAAAGTATAAATAGATAATAAGAGATATATAAACTAAATAATATATTTCTAATTAATTTAAATAGAAAGTTAATAATAAGGAGAATAGACTAGTAGACTATTTAAAATATAAAGAAAGTTTAGATACTCTATAATTATTTATCTCGTATTTACTATATAAAGTTATAATAAATAGTTATATATATTTAGAATAATAGTAGACTAGAATATAGAAATAGTATAAGTATTTTAGAACTTATTTTAATAATAATATTCTATTTTCCCTAATAATTTATTATTTTTAGTTATAAGCTATATTTATCTAAAGCTTTTAATAGTATAAATAAAATAAAGAGTCTTTATTCTAAAATTATATATATAGTATATTTACTACTTTTAAATAATCTTTACTACTATAGAAGATATATAGCTATAATTTTAAAACCTATAAATTATAAAAGATAGAAGAAATATAAATTATCTATAAAATATAATTCTCTTTTTAATAAATTAAAACTATAAACTTATTATTACTATAGGTCTTTTATTTCTATACTAGAATAGTAATCTATATTATAAATTAGTCCTTTTACTTTATAACTATTCTATACTACTAATTTCTAATCTTATTATTAAAATTATTAACTTAGACTATATAGTTATACTACTAGTTATAATAATATATATATTTATTTCCTTTTAAATATATAATATATTTTTTTACCTATTAGAAGTACTATTTAATATATTAAATTAGTTAATATATAATAATATCTTTAATTATACCTATTAATATACTAGAGTCTATAAGTTTTTTATAATTATTATACTAAATACCCTATAGATATAATAGGTAAATAATTTACTAAGCCTATTTAATATATAATTAGAAATATTTTACTATTTTATTAGTAAAGTTTATTATTTATATTAAAAAGATTAGTAGTAATATTTTAAGTAATATAAGGACTTACTCTAGAATTACTAATAAGAACTAGTTTAATATATATATTATTTTAAGAGACTTAATAGTATTTATAGTATTTTATAGATAGATATTAACGAGTTAAATATAGAAAGGGTAATAAATAAGTAGTAAGTATTACTAGACTACCTCTAGTTCTATAGTCTACTATAATAACTAGTAACTTATACTTTTTTTAACTCTAGAATTACTAGCTTAATAGGTTACTAGAGTAGTAATATATATCTAAATAATATAAATAAATTATTTCTCTATTTTAGTATATTTTATTAATAGAAAATTATATCTAATTAGTAGTCTATTAATTTATACTAATAAATTTATTTTTATAGTATTTTATTATTAGGGGACTAGCTAAGTATTTATTAGATCTACTATAAATAATAATAGATTACTATAAACTATAGATTTAGATAGGTTAGTTATATATTATATATTTGTACGAATTATCGTAATTAATTATTCTAAGTCTAGCTAAGATACGCCCTTAAATAGCGCCTTAGTACCCTATACTAGTCCTAATAGTATAAAATATCCTAGCCTCTCCTTTTATACTTACTATCTACTACTACTAGTAGTTACTATAACTTACTATAATAGTAAGTATACTATACTATAGGTAATAATATATATATATAATCTAATATACCCCCTTAGCTTAGTACCCCTAGGCTACTTAAGCTAGATTATAAGTAATAGCTTAGAGTACTTAATAAAGGTAGTCTTAGATTTCTTTAAGTAGTATAGTACTTATTACCTCTTAATTTTCTATATTAACTAATCTAAGCTAGTTAAGGAAACCTAACTATTTATTTACTAGTAATACCTTTATAAGTCTATTAGTAATTATTTTAGCTAACTTAGTATACTTAATAGTAATTATTTCTATAGAGACTTCTTATTATAACTAGTAATTATAGATATTAATATATTAGAGCTTAGTCTAGAGTTTTAATACTTCCTAAGTTATTAAGTAAATTATCTATTAATTATTATATTATATTATAATTATAGAGCTAAGTAATATAATCCTAAACTCCCTTAATAATTTTAAAATATAGATAGCTTCCTTAGCTACCTATAATAGGGCGAGTAGTTCTACCTTTATTATAGAGGTAGTAATAGTATCTTATTTATTTACCCTCTATACTATTAGGCTATTAAATAACTTAATTATATAGCTCTATAAGCTTTTCCTATTAATTATATTATTAGTAAATAAGGCGTTACTAGCGATCTAGAGATATAATCTACCTTTAAGCTATAGACCCTTATATTTAGTAGCTAAGAAATATAATAATACTTTATTAGTAATATTTTAATATACTTAGCCTAGGTTTAATAGAAATTAGGCTAGCTATAATATAGTGAAAGTAATATTTAGTTATATTATAACTACTATAAATAGTAGTAATCTAATCTTTTATTAATACTTATTAATCTCTAATAGTAAGGCTAGACCTTTTTAAGGTTTAAGCTCTATACTAGTTATAGGTATATTATAATAGTAATTAGTTTTATTTACTAGTTATTAGATCTTCTTAATATATAAGGTCTATAATAATTATATAAGTTACTAGTCTTATTTTTAAATAACCTCTATACTAAGGAACTATTATAGGTTATCTTCTCTAGTTATAGTATATTTTTATTTAAGTAGCTCTACTACTTTAGTTACTACTACCTCCTTTATTTAATAATAAGTAATAATAATATTATCTATATAGAAGAAGATAATAATACTATTCTTAATTATATAGTATAGTTTATATAGAATTATAGTAAAACCTATACCTTTAAGCGTTATAGTAAATTCTTTCTATTATAGCTTAGGTAAGATTTAGAGTCTATAGAGGGCCTTCTATAGTTTAAAAGTTATACCTCTCTTTTAATACCCTATAGGTATCCTTATATAGACTTCTTAATCGAGTGTTATATATATAAATATATTAGTTATATTATATTATTTTAGTTTAAGGTTATACTTAGTAGCTATCGCTATAAGTATATAGAATAATTAATTAGCTAAGGTTACTATATAGGTATCTTATAGAGTAATATCCTTCTACTAGTCTCCTTATATAACTAGTTAAGCCTTATACTTTAGAAATTAATAGTATTTATTAAGTTTATAGGTATATACCTATATATAGTTAAGGATTTAGTAACCTATTTATTTAATTAGTCTCTATAGTACTTCTATTTATAAGTTTATTTATTAATAACTAGTAAAATATTTATATTTAGCTTCTTAAAATAATTCCCCTATTAGATAATCCTTAAGTCTAGTTTAGATTATTAGTAGTGGTAGTAGCTAGCTTTAATAAGGCTTTAATCCTTTTATAAGTATCTATTTTATTTATACTTTATTAAGGTTATAGCCTTTATATATACCTTTATAACCTACCAGGGTACCTACTATAAATATAGTTATTTAGGGTATAATCTTTATACTAGCTACTATTAGCTATTATATATAGTTATCTACTATTTATACTTTTAGTAATAGTATATTCTATATTATAAGTTATACTAGTAGTATAACTAGTAGTAGTATTATTAGTAGTAATAGGTAGGTACTATTATACTTCCTCCCTAGTAACTCTTCTAATATCTCTTATTATTATTATAAGTTACTATAACTTATTATAACTAACTTATTTTTATAAAATAAAGTTATCTCTAGTTTAGTTATTAGAGTAGGTAGTCTCTCTATAGTTCTAACCTATAATATAATCTCTTCTAGAGTACTATATATAAGGTTATCTATAAGCTCTTTCTATATTCTATTAAATACTATATTTTTATTAAATATAATATTATAGATATTAATTACTTTTAATAGTAATAGAATCTATACGCGTTAGATATTTATTAATTAGTATCCTATAAGGTATCTAATCTATACCTTTAGATTAAGTCTCTATAGCTTACTTTTTCTATACTATATATTATTAGTTATAGTAAAGGCTTTACTTCTATATATTTTAAAATATACTAGGTTTAGTTTCTAAGGCTAAGTTACTATCTTATTAATAAGGGTAACTATTATAAAGAATACCTTATATAGTAAGTACTAGTAATTCTTATAATTTAGTATTTAATTATATAGGTATACTATAGCCCTAATAATCTTAGGCTATATTTCCTATAGAAGGTTCGCGTTAAATTATATTATATAGGCTTTTTCTTTTATTATACCCCCTAAGCGCTTAACTCCTCCGTTTTATATTTATATATCTAGTACTAAGGGCTTAATTTTAATACCTTAGCTTATATACTAGTATTTAATATCTACTTTTACTATAAAGATCTTATTATCTAATTTAATAATCTTAACTATTATACTAAACTATACTTTTATAAATAGTATAAAGCTACTAAATACCTTAATAATAGTCCTTACTAGGTAGTTATCTTTAAAGTAAAAGTCCTATATATAGCTAGAGTATTAATTAGTAATTAATATTTAGCTTTTCTCTTTAGTAGAGCTATTAGATTTAAAGTTATAAAAGTTAATTATAATATACTTACTAGGTCCTTAATTATTTAGTTAAGATATATATCTAATCTATTATTTTAATTTAGTTTATCTATAGGTATTATATTTTACTATAGGGATATCTTTAATATATACCCCCTTAGCTTACTATACTAGGTACTTAAGTATATTTAGTCCTAAGTAGTCTAGTTATTTATACTATATAGCTATACTTATAGTTTTTACCTTATATTTTATATATATTATTACCTTATATATAGTATATACTATACTTTATATAATAGTATAAATACTATTAGTAGATCTATACTCTAGTACCTATTAACTATATAACTTTTATAATTCTACTATAATAGTATTATTAGCCTATTTTAGTACTATAGGTTCTAATTTAGTATTCTACTATAGTCCTTAATATTTAAATAGTTAAAAGGATACTAAGTTATAGAATAGGTTAGGGTAGTAAGCTATATTATTAAGCCTAATTATACTATTTCCCTAGTAACTTTATAGTCTAAGGTAAATATTTCTATATCCTTATATCTAAACCTATATATTACCTATCTATATAAAGTCTCCTAGTATTAGTAGCTAGAATAAGATAAATTAATTAATATTATTAAAAATATAATATATAGTACCTAAGTTAAGGATTAATAAGGTTTATAATAGGTATATATAAGGGTTAGATTAAGAGGTTACTTAGAAGCTTATAGGGATTATAGTAATTTTCTATTCTTCTAGTTACTTATTACTAGCCTCTAATATTTAAGTTAGTATAGGAGTATATAACTATTTAATTTATAGTATCCTAGATTATATTTATTTAGATACGTGTATCTATTCTTATATTAAGGGATTATTTTAGATATTATACTTAATAAAACTATTCTATCCTAGTTATAGTTTTTACTATACTAGAGCTTTTTCTAGAAAAGTATAATAGTAATCCTTTAGTATATATTCTATAGAATATATAGAATACTTTTCTTTATTTATACCTTAATTTTTTATTTACTAGTAAGGTGTTTTATTCTTTCTATAACCTCCCTACCTATATAGTATAGAGATATTCTACCTATATAGTATAGAGCTTTACCTATATAGTATAAAGGATCCTTATTTATATAGTATAAGTAGATTAGGATTATATAATCTCTATAAGGATATTATTATACTCTATCCCTATTTTTAAGCGCCTTATATTTATATAGATATACTATTACTAGTATAAAAGGTATCCCCTTTAGCGCTAGTATTTAGTTCTCCTCTAGTAATAAATATAGCTCTAATTATAGTTTTAACTAGATAATAGCGCTCTATATAGAGTCTAAACCTCTTTATTATATCTTAGTATATTATCTCCTATTTATTTTAGAGGGCCTATTTAAAAATAATAGTATATACTTTATCTAGTACTATAATACTTCTTATAAAATTATTAAGGATAGTTATATTATCTATAGTCTCTATATAGCCTTACCTCTTAGTAGTAAATACTATATAATTATATTTAGCTAACTAGAGGTCCTATTTAGTTAACCTCTTAGTATTTTAGATAATATATAGGTATTTATATTATACTTATAGTTTTACTTCTTTATTATTAACTTCTATCTTTTTTATAATAAGGAGGATCTATTCTTTATATAGTTTCTTAGGGAGGTAATAGGTACTAAATAGGTTAGTTATAATAGAACCCTATAGATATAATATAAGTTTCTCTACTTCCTATACCTCTATATAATATTCTACTAATTCTATTTTATACTAATTAGATTATAGTTTATAGTATTTAATTTATAAGTTCTACTATAACTTTTATATATTTATAAGGATATATAGGCTATTTAGTATTAGGTTATTATTATATATAAATTAATATAGGTCTAGTAGCTATAGCGCTTATAGTTATAGCTTTAGTATTTTACTATTAGTTAGATTAAATATATACTATACTTAATTAGCTCTTACTTATATTTCTAGTACTATTAGCTATTCTATATACTATATAGAGGTAGTAAGAAAGGTCTTTATAGGTCTAATAGGTAGTGCTATATTATTTAGTATATATAGTTAGTAATAAGGTAGTAAGACTCTTAATTATTAAATCTACTATAAATAATAATAAATTACTATAAACTATAGATTTAGATAGGTTAGTTATATATTATATATTTATATAAATTATTATAATTAATTATTCTAAGTCTAGCTAAGATACGCCCTTAAATAGTGCCTTAGTACCCTATACTAGTCCTAATAGTATAAAATATCCTAGCCTCTCCTTTTATACTTACTACCTATTACTACTAGTAGTTACTATAACTTACTATAATAGTAAATATACTATACTATAGGTAATAATATATACGTGTAATCTAATAGTATTATAGATTTTTTACTATTCTTTATCTTTTAACTATATAGTTATTATTTTTATATTTTCTACTTATTAAAATAGTAGTAAAGAGGGCTACTACTTCTATAACTAATTAGGGAGATAGATAGTATAAAAGAGAAATTATAAGTAATAGAAATCTAATATAATAATCTATATATTATATATAATAAATTAATAAGTTTAGAAATACCTTTTTAATTTCTATACTATATTTATAAATTATTTTACTCTACTAGTTTTTATTCTATAGTGGTTAAGCTATATTAAAATAGTTAAGATAATAATAATTCTAGAACTATAACTATATATAACTTATTTTATCTATTACTAATAACTTTTTTTTATAAATACCTTTCTATTATTTTTTATCTAGGGATCCCTATATATTATATATTATATATATACTATAAGATTATATCTACTCTTTAGATTTTTTTATAATAGTTATTAAGGAGATATTTAAGTTACTAAATATACTATAAAATATTACTATAAGGAATAAATTTATAAATAACTTAGTTTTAAATTAAATAAAACTTAGTTACTTAGCTTTATCTCCTAGATATATATATATAAATAAGCGAGTAGATAGATATATTATTAAATAAAAAGTAAAATACTAAAAAAAATTTCCCCTAAATATTTATATATATAGGTATATTCTAGATAAGTAGTGTATTTTATTAATTAGAAAAAAAATATTTATATAATTCTATAGAGACTAGTATAGATAATAGTTATATAACTAAATATACCTATCTAGAATAATAAAATCTAGCTAATCTTTTAGTAAAAAAATTAGTTACTTTTTATAGCTCTAAAATAGAGATATTTTATAGAAAACTTAGTATTATTAGCTATTAAATATAATACTTTACGAGTATAGATAAACTATAGTAAAACTCGATAAATAAACTTAATAGGATACTAAAATATAAATAGTATTATTAGCTATATATATAGAAAGTTATATTAATTTTATATTTAGTTCTATTTATTATAGCCCTAGTATCTAGAGTTTTAGAAGATATTAAGTCTAGTATTTTAGTAGTAAAACCCCTAGAATAAGTAGAGGTCTTTTTAGTATAGATATTATAAATAGACTTTAGTATTCTAGTAATTATAGTTAGTAGAGTAGTTTTACTATAAATAGATTCTTTTATAAATAGTAGAACTATATTCTTTTTAACCTACTTCTAGCTACTAGTAAAAACTCTAGTAAAAGTTATTTACTATAATAGCTTATTAGCCTAATAGAGGTAATTAGTAAGACTACCTAAAAAATACTTAAAAAATAAAAATAAAATATTTTAATTATACTATATATTAAATATCTTTCTATTAGCCTTATAGTTATATTTATATAGAGTAATAGTTAATAGTTATTTTAGTATAATAGTTATATATAGATTATTAAGAAAAGTACTAGTAGAGGAAAATAAAAAAAATAACTAAAAGTCTAGAAAATAATATTAAAATAAAATTAAAGTAAAAATATTAAAAATAGATAACTAGAATAGATTTATAATAAAAAATAGTACTAGTATTATAATAGTTTTAAAATTAAAATTAGAATAGATATATAATATATAACTACTAAATATAATTTTTATTAGTATAGTTAAGACTATTATATATTCTAGACTAAGTTTATATTTACTATTAATTAAAGTAGTTATTAAAGACTCTTTAGAGCTCTTATTTATAAAAATAAGTAATATTTAAATAGTATTAAAAACTAGTTTAAAGTATTTAAACTTTATTTTATCTAAAAGTTATATAGTACTAATATATTTTTTACTAAATTTTATCCTCTTTTAAGTATCCCTATAGACCTAGGCTATATTATAAATAATTAAATTACTCTTAATAGTTTTATTATATTTCTAATAAATAATAGTTTCTAGATATAATAGTATTTCTAAAAAAGGTATAGTCTATATAATATTTTTTATATACTAGAATACCTCGACTACTTTATCTAAGGTAGAAATAATAATAGTAATAATAAATTTTATAGTAATATTAGTTATAGGGTTTAATAAAAAGTATAGATAAGTATAGACTAGTAATAATATTTTATATAATATTTAGAATAGATTATAAAATAGAAATATAATATTTATTATTTATATATATATATATATATAGAGAGTTAGTACTACTACTTAGACTATTATTTTATAGTAAGTATTTTACTAAACTAGTTTTTAATAAAATATATATTATAATATAACTTTTATAAGTCTTAACTATTTAGAGTAATAAAGAGGTAGTAAACTATTTTAAAATATATAAATATTTAGAGTATAGTAAAAAATAGTATAGAATAGTTAAAATACTTTTTAAATAAATACTAGTATAATTACTTATTTATAAGATAACTATATAAGCTTAGTAATTCTATTAAATATATTAAGAATTTTTTTTATTTTTTACCCCTATTTTATAAATAACTCTTATCTATATAATTACTTTAAAGTATACTTTATTTAATATTTTAATTAGCCTCTTCTAGCTTTTATTATAAATTAACTTCTATTCTTACTAATCTAGCCCTATTTTTACTAAAATTACCTAATACTTTATATAAGTTCTATTCCTTATTATTTCTCTAAAGTTTATTAACTAGAGTCTACTATAATAATAGTAAACTTAAGTAAATAAAATACCCTATATTATATATTTTCTAGAATAATAGTATAGTATACTATATATACTATTAGTCCCCTTATTATAGTATATAATACCTTTTACTTAATTACTTTAAATAATTTTAAAGACTTTTCTATACTATTTATTTATAGTACTATAAATATAAAAAGTAAGATTATTTACTTTCTAGTCTATAATTATTAGATTATATATATATATTATTACCTATAGTATAGTATACTTTCTATTATAGTAAGTTATAGTAATTACTAGTAGTAGTAGATAGTAAGTATAAAAGGAGAGGCTAGGATATTTTATACTATTAGGACTAGTATAGGGTACTAAGGCACTATTTAAGGGCGTATCTTAGCTAGACTTAGAATAATAATTAATTATAATAATTTATATAATTATATAATATATAACTAACCTATCTATATTTATAGTTTATAGTAATCTATTATTATTTATAGTAGATTTAATAATAATATATTTAATATAGAATAGAATATACTATATAATTCTAGAGTTTAGTATATTATTATAAATATATTCTAATAATTTATATTAGTTATAATAAGTATACTAGCTTTTACTATCTAAATAGTCTTCTCTAGCTTTAGATATATTTTTAATACTACTAGTATAGTTTAGTACTACTATATAAGTATTTTATAATATATATATATTCTATCCCTTAGAAATCTAGATAAAGTTAAAAATTAAGTAAAGAATAGAATTTAAGGATATAACCTTATAGAGTATAATATATAAATAGTTCTATATAGATAGTAATAACTAGAAATTAATATAGGCTTAAAGTATATCTATAAATATAAGGTAATTAATAATAACTATAATATTATACTTCTAAATAAAAAGAGTAAAACTATATATTAAATAGAGGCTACTAATAAAGATATTATTATAAGTAGTATTATAGAGAATATAAAAGATAAACTAGAGACTCTATCTAGTTTCTAATTATTAATAAAAAAGTTTAAATATAAAAGAAAATATTCTAAAAATAGTAGAAATAAAAACCCTCCTAAATAAATATATATTTAGTAAAAATATAAGACTAGTATAAAAGTATTAAATAGAAAGGTAAATAATATTATAAATAGTATATCTAAAGTAGAGCCTAATAATATAATTTTATATAGATATATAGATATTACTAGCCAGGGCCTATAATATAATAAATAGAGTAAGTATATATTTAGTAACCCCCTAGTCTATTACTATTATAAAAGATATAAAAAATAATAGAAAAACTATTATAAGCTATTTATATAATAAAAAGAAATATAATAAATATAATATATTATATATTTAGGGTATAGATTTAGTTTAGAAAAGGAGAAGGGATTAATTTATAGTACTAGATAGAATAATATTTAATAGAGAAATAGGTAATATAGAAATTATATATATAATATATAGTTAATTTTTAAAAATAATATAAAATTTATTTTAGTCTTACTAATAATCTAATATAGTCTACTTTATTAATATAATAATATATTAAAGGTTTTATTACTTTATTAGAGGTATAGTTATATATATTTTATATTATTATATTAGTATTTTAGATAATATATTATATATAAGGGGTAAAAGTAATAGTAATATTATTTTAGTTTACTATTATTTATTTTATAGTATAACTAGAGAACTATAGAAGTAGGTTATATATAAAATATACTAGATATTAGTAGTTAATATATATAATAAAAACTACTATTAGATTTATCTTAAATGTTTTATTATTATTAAAAAAAAATAGTAAGGTTTTTTATTTCTCTATTTATATATAGTATAAGCTAGACTATATTAAAACTTATTATTATTTAGTATAAAATATTATAGTTTACTTATTCTAAATTTATTAAGTATAAGGCTATAAAATATTTTAGATATATAGAAACTTTATAATATAGTATAATATTTAATTCTAGTTATATTAATATTATATATTTCCCTATTATCTATATTATTTATATACTCGGCCCTATAGATATTAAGTAGAATAAAATAATCTTTATTTTTAGTATCTACTAGACTAATTTTAATATATAGGTACTTCTAGAAAGATTTAAAGTTTATTAGTATAGAAATTATAGTCTAGCTAGTCTTAATATATTCTAGAATAGTATTAATACTATTTTTAGATTTAATATAATAGATAGTACCTACTAACACGATATTATATACTATAAGTTTAAAAGTTTTTAAAATTAATAGTAACTTCTTATTATATAGTAATTCTATAGCCTTAATAATAATTATACTACCTCTAGTATATTCTAGTAGACTATATATAGCTTTTTATATAATAAAATTATAGCTACTAATTAGAATATAAAATTTACTACTTAAGGAAGAACTATTAGTTATAATAATACTTATATAATTATTAGTAATATATTTAATATATAGCTAGAATACTATAGTAACCTTAATATTACTTACTAAATTAAAAATATAGTTAAAGTAGAAATTAAAATATTTATTATTTAGATATAGAAGACTAACTTAGTCTATTTTATTACTTACTACTAGCTTAGAGGAATTATAATTACTAAAATTAGAAGTAAGTATATAATTACTAATTTATAGAAATTTTTATAAATAGTTATTTTATAGTCTATTAAGTATATTCCCTAATACCTTAAACTATTATATAAAAGCTTTTTTTAAGGCCCTAAACCCTTTAATTTAAGTTTTAGTACTCTATATATTAGTTTATATTTAAGTAAAATTCTTTTAAAGACTTTTTATTTTCTTATTAAGTTTATTAATAAAAATATTATATTTATTAACTATATTATTAAGTACCTCTATAATAGTTACTCTAATATTAGTTTTTATTTTAAGACTATTATATTCTCTAGTAAACTTATAAATTAAAAGGTTATACTTCTAAAGTTTAGTATTAAATTTAGTTTTTTTAATCTTAAGTCTAGTTTTACTAGTCTTAAAAGTTTTAATTAACTATTTATTTTATTTATATAGGGCTATAATTACTATTTAGATATTAACCTTTTTTTATTTATAGTTTTTTTTATTAAATACCTTCTATATATTAATAAATTTTTTTTATATTAATTTAGCTAGTTTTATTATAGCTAGAGAGTTTTCTAGTAATACTAGCTTTTATATATATAAATATTTCTAGTCCCTATTAAACTTAGTAATATATCTAAATATAAGAATAAATAAAATTATTTAATATTTATCTATAGATCTTTTAAATATTTTAAAGAGTTTATTAAATTATTTATTAATAGTTAGGTAATTATATATTAAATATAATACTTCGCGAGCTTAGGTAAGCTATAGTAAAACTTAATAAAGGACCTTAGTAGGGTACTAAAATATAAATATTTTAAATAGTTTAAAGATTATAGATTATCTTTCTCTAGTAGACTTTTACCTATATAAAGACTAGACTAGATATATATATCTTTTATAATTAAATCTAAATTAAATATATACTAAATAGTTATAGAATATTTATAATTTAGAGTAAGTTAGTTAGCTACTAGTATTAAATATTAGTACTATTATTAGTTAATTAGTTATCTTAATAGTAGAATAATAGGTAAAAAGCTATACTATCCTCTATATAGTACTATATAATATAGTTATTTATTATTTACTACTTTTATTATCTTTATACTATATACTATATTTATTTCCCTCCTAAGTAAGAGGGGTTATTTAAACTACTCTATTATATATTTTTAGTAATTTATATCACTTTATATTATTTCTATATATACCACGTTTTTATCTAAACTTTTTCTAATTACTAATAATAATACTAGTCTTAATTAGAATTATAGATTTAATTAGCTATATTTTTCTATCTAAACTATACTATCCTTTATATAGTACTATATAATATAGTTATTTATTATTTATTACCTTTATTATCTCTATACTATATACTATATTTATTAGGCCTTATTAAGTATTAAATACTTTTATTTTTTCTTATTACGTCTATTACTATAGTATCTCTAGTCTAGTCTATTATTAATAGCTAAATATATAATAATTTTATAAAAGTTAAAATAGTTAAGTATTTATTAAAAAACTATCTAGCTATCTATATCTAAATTATAAATAATTATTTTAAGATTTTAAAGTATTAATTATTAATAGAAAATAGCCTTCTAGAATTCCTTATACTAGTTTTCTTCTAATCCCTTTTTAAGAGTCTAGTTACTCTAAAATATAGAGTTATAGCTAATAAAACTAAAAATATATAGAACTATATTATTAAAGAGAAAAATAACTTAAACTTAGTAAATTCTCTACTTATAAAGAGCTTTTTCTACTACTACTAAAAATAAACTATAGAATTATAAAACTTATTTAAATATATATATAAGATATAGAATAAATAGAAATATAAGTAAAGAAAATAAATATTAAATAGATTCTATACCTTATTATTATTAAATATACTATTAATTTTAGGGATAGGTATTATATTAAGGCTAGTAGTATATATAGGTAATAGTATATAGTTCTTTTTTCTTTTATAGATAGTAGTAATATTTAATAGAATATATAGTATTTCTTTATTATAAGGTATATAGGCTAAGTATATATATATTTTAATATTAGTAACTATTATAAATATTATTATTATTATTATAATAGTATATTATAGCTTATAGATATTAGTAGAATTAAATAGAAAAATATAGCTAATTAAATCTATAATCCTAATTAAGACTAGTATTATTATTAGTAATTAGAGAAAGTTTAGATAAAAATATAATATATATAGGAATAATATAAAGTAATATAAATTATTAAAAATATATAATAGAGTAGTTTAAGTAACCCCTTTTATTTAGAAGGGGGTAATTATATATTTTACTTAGATATAGTAGAGAATTTACTATAGATTTTAATATTAGTAACTTTTATTATAATAGTAGTAGAAGGTAATCTAGATAAAATAAACTTATAAAATATTTATATAAAACTAAAAGCTATAGTATTAGTATAAACTAGCTAATTCTTATCTAGATATAATTTTAAATAAACCTAACTAGAATTATATATTATATATTTTACTACTTAATAAAAGGTTTTATATTTCTAAGCTATATCTATAAATAAACTAAGCCTTTTTATTAAAAACCTAAATAGTATATCTATAGAGGAAAGGTATATATATATTATTTCGTGTATATAAATAATATCTATAATATAGATTATTAATTATATACTCTATAAAAGAGATTATTAACTATATACTCTATAGAAGAGGTTATAGTAGTAGAAGAAGAAATTTAATAGAACTATTTTATATATTATCTAGATTACTACTATTATCTAAGTTTTTTTTACTAAGGAAAAAAGAAATTTTATTAAAATTAAAGTCTAATAGCTTTTTAAATTTAGTAGTTTTTTATTTCTTTACTTATATAGTTTTTCTAATCTCTTTAAGTTTAATTTTTTATAGTATTTTATATATAGTAGTCTCCTATTTCTTTATACCTACTAAACCCCTATATTTCTTAAACTTAAAGACTAGTTACTTTTTAAGTATAGTAATCTCTATTTCCTTTATATATACTTTTATCCTATACTCTCTAAATATTATATTTCTAATATTAAGCTATTTTTTAAATATAGTAATCTTTTCTTTCTTTATATATATCTTTACCCTATACTTTTTAAGTATTATATTTCTAGTATTAAATTACTTTTAAAACTTAGTAATATTATTATTCCTTATATATACTTTTATACTATATACTAAAAGAAGTATTATTATAATATTATACTAGTAGAGAGTTTAGATATTACTAGAAAAATTCTTATTAATATTATTAATAGTAATTATAAAAATATCTAGTTATATAATACTTAGAATATAGTATTTACTTATAAGACCCTATACTACTAAATTAAGAATAAAACTAAAAATAGTACTAAAAAGGGCCTAAATTATAAATTCTAGTACTATAATATTATAGTATAGAGATATATTTATAAGTAGAAAGGGGGTTATAAGAATATTTTTAGAGTAGCTAGTTATACTAATTATAATATTAAAATTAAGAATAGTAGAGATTATAAGCTATTAGAGAATAAGACTAGAAATATTATTAATTTTTTAATTAGTAATTAGTTTCTCTAGTAATAAACCTACTATATAAAAAAAGTTTATTATAATAGTCTAGAAACTAATTATAGTTAATAAGGTAGAATAATAAATAGAATCTTATATAGATATTAATATATTAATTACTAGTTAATAGTAAAGAGAGGAAGTAATTATATTAATTTTAATATATTATTACTAGCTAATATATACCTAGGGAAATAGGTAGAAAGAATTTTAAAAAGGGATATTTATAGTATATTATAATATCTAAACTTTAAGATATAGCCTATTACTATAAATAGTAATATAAAATAGAGTTAAATATATTATAAAATTATAGTATATATTAGAGAAGTAAATAAATAAATATATATTAATTTATAATTACTATTAAAATATATATATAGCTACCCTATTAGAAATAATTAAAATAATATATAAGTCTCGAACTAAGTCTCTTTTAATAGCTAAATAGTATAATATATATATATTAACTAATATAGTAAATAAGTATTAAAAAGTATAAAAATATAAATTAAAAAAAACCTCTAAGTAGAGAAAAATAACTAGAAAAAGTCTAAGAATTATTATAAGTATATAAGTTATTAGAATATATATAAGGTAGAGTATAAAAGTAAAACTAAACTAGACTTCTAATATCTAACTTAATTATAAGGCCTTTAGTATAGAATTCTACTAATTTTCTTTTATAATTATAACTTTATTATTATTATTATTATTATTATTATTATTATTATTATTATTATTATTATTATTATTATTATTATTATTATTATTATTATTATTATTATTATT
>MU001517.1:235383-256406 GCA_010093485.1 Karstenula rhodostoma CBS 690.94
TTATTATTATTATTATTATTATTATTATTATTATTATTATTATTATTATTATTATTATTATTATTATTATTATTATTATTATTATTATTATTATATTTTCTTTTATCTATAAGCTTCTACTTTCTCTATAAAGTCTATTTCGTTAAGTAGATATTATATAATTAGAGATCTATAGTAAAAACGGTTTAGTAGAAAATAAAAATTTTATTTACTAGCTAATTAAAAAATAAGATTATAGAGATATAGTATAGCTATAAAATAGAGTTTTATATTAACTAGTATATTTATAAATACTAACCTTTTTCTTAATTATATAGACTATTACTATTCTATTATATATATATAAAATATTATATTTAAGAACTATATAGAAATAGTTTATAAATATAATCTACTTAAATATAGAGTAAACTATTTAAAAAAGTCTCTTTAAATAAATAATTAACCTTATATAATATAGTAGTATAATAGTAAAGGGGTAGAATAGAATAACTAGAGGATATCTAGTAAAATAATAAATAGAATCTATAGATTAAGGATAAATAGTAGGTATTAAGAATATAAATAATATTTAATAATATTAGAATTTATAGAGCTCTAATTAGCCACGATAAGGGGTATTTTAACTTAAGTACTAAACTAATTTAGAATAAGTATAGTATATAATTAACCTTTCTAGTAATCTTTTCTTATATAGTAATCTAATTAATTTACTCCCTAAATAAAGGAATATTTAAACTCCTTTTCTCTACTATAGTTATAAGTCTAGTACTTAAAATATAAAATAATTCTTTTTATATACTTTACTACTTAAATATACCCTCTTAGATTCTCCTATTATACTAAAAGCCTTCTTTATTTAATAAAGTTATAAGTAATTTAACTATTCTAGTTATTTAGACCTAGTTTATTAATTAAATAAGCTAGCCTTATTAGTTTATAAACTTATATTTCTAAGTAAACTCTAAAGATATCTAGTCTAAAATTAATCTAGATAGTTTAATAGTTCCCTTAATTAAGAATAATTACCCTATTTAACTAGTTATTTTAGAGGAACTATACTAACTAGTTATTTTAAATAACCTTAAAAATTATAAATAGAAGCTTAAATTATATAAAAAGAATAAGGAAAGCTATATTTTAAGGATTATAAAATATTATACTATAGTCTCTAACTAATAGATATACTATTCTAAGCTATAAAATTTCTAGAACTAAATTTATACTATTATTTTCTAAGATCTCTTTACTCTAATAATAATTAATATAGTTAAAGATAATAAATCTACCTTATAATATCTACTTTATATACTAAAAAATAATTTAGTATTTACTAAAAAAGTAATTAAGAATTTTATTTAAGTATAGTATTATACTTATTTTAATAAAGTAAAAAGTAAATAGTAGAATCTAGAGATCTAGTTTAAAAAATAGTAGCTTCTCTACTATAAAGTAATTATATACTTAATTAAAAAAACTAAAGGAGTACTTATAATCTATAATTCTTTTAAAGTTTTAGGTAAGAAAATTATCCCTAAGTAGTCCTACTTAATTAAGTAATAAATCCTACTTAATAAGATATTTAAAAGGCCTATAATAATACTTTCTAAGATTAGAAAAATATTTTTAGTACTAATCTAGAAATAATTACTCTATTCTAATTATAAAAGAACTAGTATCTATATAATATTTAGTAGTTAAACTACTAAGCCTAGTAAGGAATTATCTAATAATATATAGAATAATAATTATTTTAACTACCTCTATAAGAATACCTAATATAAATAGTAACTAATTAAATACTAATACTTATAAATAGCTATTACTAGTACTCTAATTAATAGATTCTAAATATTTAACCTTTCTAATAAAGAGTAAAATAAAATTTTAAACTATTAAAAACTTCTATAATAGTTAAAGTTATAGACTAAAATTAATAGTACTAATTAAAAAATAAATAATAAGAAATAACTTACTATTAAATATTTTAGTAGTATTATAGTAGCTCTTATTAATTTAATTAATCTTTTAAGTAAAGTTTTTAAGAATAGAATCTATAATATAATATAGAATTCTTATCTACTTTCTAAGAGTATAATTCTAGATAATATAACTACTATTTACCTTATTAATAATTAGAACCTTCTAGTTACTAGTTTTTTTAAGAAAATAACTATAAAAGACTAAGTTAAAATAAAAACTTAAACTCTATTTATCTTAAAAATAGGAAATCGCCTAATTAAGAATATTCTTTATAGTAAAAATAGGAAATAATTAGAGAATCTACTACTTAAAAATATAAAGATAGTTAAGAACTTTTATATAAATATTATCTTAGAAGTTTAATTTAAAAAAGTTAGTATTTAGTATCTTAGCTTAGATAATACCCTAAAGATTAAAATAATTAAATAAAGTATTATAATAATAGACCTATAGTATAAGTATAATTTTACTTTTTTTAAATATAAGCCTATATACTCTTATCCTACTATTATAAATATAATTTAACTATCTAGACTATTAAGAGAGAATATCTCCTACTTAGATAGTAAAAAACTATAGTATAAATAATTAGAATACTTTAAAAAAAAGATTTTATAAGCTTTAGTTTCTAGTATATATAGTATATTAATTAAAGAAATATAATAATAAGAATATAAGTATTATATAGTTATATATATAAGTAAGGTAATTTTATAATAACTATATAAATATTTATTATATCTATTCTACTATATTATATAGAATCTATTTAATATAGAGTAAAGGTAAATACTTAAATTCTAAATTCTTATAATAAAGAAAGAATTTAGTAGGAAGTTTTATAATTTTAATTTATAAGGGAAAACGCTTTTAGAGATTCTATAATTAATAAAACGTCTATTAACCTTTATAAAAAATAAGTACTAGCTCTAAATTATATAAATTTAGTAGAATAATAATATAGTAATATTTCTATAGTAAGGAATATTATAATATAAGAAATAGATAATTAAAAAAAAAATTATAATTAACCCTTTACTATCTTATATATATAAAACTAATAGTTTAGTAGAATAAGCTAAAAAAAAGCTAATTAAATAAATAATAAAAATAAGGTCTAGTATAAATCTACTAATAAAACTATAGCTAGAAATTATAAATATAGTAGTTTAACTATATAATATAAGCCTAAGTATAGTATATAGTTTCTAATTACTAAATAAAATATTAAATAGCTAATTTTAATAGTACTTTTAGTACTATAAGTTAATAATTATAAAATATATAATAGTAGATTTCTATCTAAACTAGAGTAGGATTTATATTTATAAATATTAAGTATATCCTCTAATAAAGGATTATAAAGCTAGGTATAATAAAAAGGGATTTAAAATAAATTTAAAAGCTTATATTAGATATTTAATAGACTATTAAATTTTTAATATTTATAGAATATAAGTTTCTATACTTAATTAAGTAATTATAACTAGAAATACTATATTTAATAAAATAATCTTCTACTAGAGAGTATATAAAGTTAAATTCTTAAAAGTAGAAATTTTAAGAATTATAGAAAGTATTTATAAGGATAAGATTAATAATCTAGAAAATATATTTAATATAATTAATTTTACTTCTAGCTTAAACGAGTACACGAGTACTATAAAAATTAAGGATACTAAGTAACTATTTAGGGGTAAAGAATTAAAGTAGATAAATTCTAAAAATAGCTAGCTAAAAAATTAAAAAGTAATAATACTAACTACTATATAAATTATAGATATAGCTAGCTAGTAGCTAGAAATTTATATAGACTAAAATTTAAATATAGAACTTATAACTCTAGATATAATACTATAGCTAGATATTATAGAGACTAATTAATATAATTATAAGAATACTAGAAGTTACTAGAATTAGAATTTAATTAAAAGAGCTAGTAAACTAGAGTTTTAGAATAATACTTCCTTAGAGTAGAAGCTTTAAAATCCTATTACTACCTCTTAATCTAGTATAACTAACTCTATACTACTAAATAAAATAAGAAATCTACTAGTAAACTAAAAATAATAGTATATCTTCCCTATAATAAATAAGGTAAGTAGATAACTTTAAAAAAAGGTATCTAAGATTAATTAATTAATAAGTAGATATTTACTAGTTTAAAAATTAAAATAATAAGATATAAATTATAATAATTAGTTAGAAGATAGATTAAATTTTAGTATATATATACTAATAGTAGATCTATTTTTAAAAAATAGTTTCTAAATTAACTTTATATATATATTTATACTAGGAGTAGATAAAATCTAGAATAAATATAAAAACTATAAAATACTAAATATAATAATTATAGTAGTTATATTTAAAAAACTAAAACTAGTAATATTACTAGCTTATCTATATAGAGATAAGTTACTATTAGAACTAATACTCTAGAAATATCTATTTTTCTATCCTCTAGAAAAGCTATTTAAGTAGGCTATAATTAAAAAGATTACTACCCTATAGTAAAAAGGAACTTAGATAAAACTACCCTAATTATAAATAATAAAATATCTATTTTTATTAAAATAGATATTTATATATAAGCTTAATTAAAATAGTTAGTTTAAAAACTATAAAGCTTATATTATAGTTAAAAGGGACTTTTAACTAAAAGATATTTTATATTTAATCTATACTACTATATTTATAGTAAAGTTATTTTAAGTAGTAATAGTAATTATTATAGAGTTTAACCTTAAAATTAAATAATATAATATTATAGGAGTATTCCTAAATACTATAATTATAATAAATAATTCTATAACCTATAAACTTCTAGATAGGTTTAAAATACTAAAAATATATATAAAATTAAATTAAGCTCTTTATAGTTTAAGAGACTTACTACTTCTCTAGTATAAAGAGTTTTCCTATTTACTTAAAACTAAAGGGCTTAAAGTTTTAAAGAAAGAGCCTTATTTATTCCTTTCTAGAAATTAGAAAATTCTAGTACTATTCTATATAGATAATATACTACTTCTATATTATAATAACTATAAAGAGTAAACTTAAATACTATAGAATAAGATTATAAATAAATATAAAATTAAAAATAAAAAACTAGTTAAATAGTTTCTTAGAGTATAAATAATTAGAGACTAAGATAATTAAATAATTATACTTATATATAATATATATATTAATAAAATTATAAAAAGATTTAAGCTTTATAAAACTAGTAACTTCCTACCTACTCCTCTCTTAATTAATAAGCTTAAAAAGAATAAAGATAAAGTATTACTATAGTAAATTAAAAATTATTAAGAAAAAGTTAGATTAGTATTATATATAGTAATTATACTATAATTAAATATTATATTTACTATATTAAAGCTATCCTTTTTCCTTACTAACCTAAATATAAAGTATAAAGTAATAGTTAATTAAATAATTCTATACCTCTATAAGATATACTAGAAAGTAATTTAGTTTAGTAGATATAATAATCTAGATCTATTTATCTATAGAGATATATCTTTTATAAATAATCTACTAATAAAATAATTATTCTATAGATATATTACTCTACTATTTAGTAGTACTATTCTATAGAAGATAGTTTATTAAAGTATAATTATAACTTTAACTATAGAAGTAGAGCTTTTTACTCTAGAATATATTAGTAAAGAAGTAATAGTTTTAAAATACTTCTTTACTAAATTTATACTAGACTTAGAATTACTCTAGTAAATCTACTATAATAACTAGTAAATAATTAAACTAGTAATTAGAAAAAATAAAAGAATTATTATATACCTTTACTATATTAATATCTAGAATATATAGCTATAATAAGAATATATAAAGGAATTATTTAAAATTTTATATCTTAAAATAAGTAAAATACCTATAGATAGTTTAATAAAAATACTATTAAAATAGTAGTTTACTAAATTTATATAGCTACTTAACCTTTAAGATATAAGTTTTATAATTATAGATATAAAAAAAGTAAAGTAAATAGAAATTTATTAGATTTAATTATAAAAAGTACTTTTTAACTAGAGAATAAAAGAAAAATAAAAGAAAAATAAAAGAAATCTATTCTATTTAAATATATTAAGTATCTAATTAAAAAACTTATAAAGTTAAGTATACTACTATATTTCTAATATATTAGAGTACTTAATATATTTATATTTAAAACTATTCTAACTATAAATAGAAAATTCCTTAACTTTAAAAAACCTATTATAACTATATAGATACTTCTTAAAGTAAATAAAATTAAACTACTACTAATCTATATTATAATAACTAATACTTAAACCTATTTTATAAAGTTATTATAAAGTATAGTACTTATAAAAAGTAAATATATTATACTTAGAAATATATATAGCCTTCTATAAGTCTACCTTCTAGTTATCTATAAAATAGACCTACTAAAAGGTAAATAGAGTAGAAATAAAAATAGTAAAAGTAAAAATAAAAATAGAAAAAATAGAGATAGAAATAGAAATAAAAATAAATAAAAGTAAAATAGAAGTAGATAAAGTAGAGATAGAAGTAGAGAAAGTAGAAAAAAAATTAGTTATTAAATAGGGATTTTATAAAAGTATAAAAAGAGTCTCTTAACCCTTATTCTAATTTTTTAGTATAGTTTAAATATATTATTATAAATAATTAACTTTATAAGTCTATATATAATTAGTAAAAATCTAAATAATAAAAAAAATAAAAAAAGTTTATACTAGAGTTTAAATTATTATAGAATAGAATAAAGTATATCGTGTATATAGTTAGAAATAATAAACTATAATAATTAATAAAACTTAACTAGATAAATAGAGAATCTAGTTTATATTAATTTATATAAGTATATATAATAGTAAAAGTAGTACTCTATTTATTAATTTATAATATTATAATAAAGACTATTTAATCTATTATTTAAAGTATTTATTAAATAGCTAAAGTAGCTTATTAGCTAGATAGCCCTAATATATTCTTTTTTTATAACTAGAAGAGTATATAATACTAATAGAGAAGCTTAGTTAAAAGTATAAAAAGTAAACTAAATAGAAGGGTAACTAAATTAATAAGTTATTTAAGAAGTTATAGTAAATCTTTTAGTAATAGCTATTTATTTAGCTTTAAGTCTCTTTTTTTATTTATATACTTTAGTAGCGCGAGTTTTAGTAGTATTATTAGCTATCTAAAAGATATAAATAGAGTATTAAAAAATAAAAAATAAGAATATACTATAAAATAAAATAATAAGGATAAAAAAAAGAAATTTAAAAAATATAAAAGATACTTTTTTATTCTATTTATTTTTACTAGTTTATACTATATAATAATTACTTACCTTATTTACTATTACTTACTATATTTAGTTATAAGACTACTACTATTTATAAGTATTATACTAAATACTAGAAAACTCTTATTCTAGTTAATTAGTATTATAATACTAATAATAGTATAATATAAATAGAAAATTATAATCTAAGCTATATATTTCTAAAGGAAAACTAATCTAAATAATTAAATTCTATTAGTAAATAAATAATAAATACTATTTACCTAGAGGGTATATTAAGAATATAAATAATACTTAGTAATATTAGAATTTATAGAGCTCTAATTAGCTATAATAAGGGGTACCTTAACCTAAGTACTAAACTAATTTAGAATAAGTATAGTATATAACTAGCCTTTCTAGTAATCTTTTCTTATATAGTAATCTAATTAATTCGCTCCCTAAATAAAGGGATATTCGAGCTCCTTTTCTTTACTATAGTAGATTATATATATATTTTTAATTAGTACTAAATAGAATATATAAAAGTCTACTTATAAAACTATTATTAAAATCTACTATTATATATTATAACTATAGTTTACTACTATATATAATATTAATATTACTAAAATATAAAATAATATATTCTAAATATACCCTATAGAATACTAGCTTAACTAAATAAATTATTATAATTAAATAAATAATATAATCTCTACTAAGGTATATTCTATATATTATTAGTCTATATTACTATTATTTTTTTTAAAATAATAGTCTAGAGTTCCTTTATATTTTCTATATTATCTTTAACCCTATATATAATCTCTTAAGGACTTATTATAATAATTTATTATTTAGAATAGTTTAACTATTTATTAACCTTACTTATAAATTCTTCTAAATAGCTAGTATAGTTTTATACTAGTATTACTAGTATTTTTTATATATTTAGATAGTTATCTAGTATATATAACTTAGCTATATATTTTTTATTATTTAAACTATTCTTTTTATTAGGTATAAGTTTAAAGGGTAACTTTCTATTCTAGATCTTATTTAATTATATCTTTTTAAATACTAGTTTATATAAGACTTTTTTATATTTTACTTATATATTATAGAGGTTATTTTTAATAATTACTTCTATATTAGTAGTAACTTCTAATAATTTCTAGTTATATTTATTTAAAGTACTACTAGTAGTATTTATTATATTAAGTATATATTAAAAATATTATATAAGGTTATATTATTCTAGATTAAGCTATACTACTATATCTATATATACTATTTTATTATTAATAGTACTAAGGAAACTCTATTTACCTTATACTATTTTTTATAAAAGAGTTAATACTCTAGTAATAATTTAAGTATTAGAAATCTTTTAAAAGTACTACTTTATATTACTAGTAAGCTAATCTAGTAAAATAGACTTTATAATATTAATAGAGATTATACCTAAAGGCTAGAGTTTTAGTACTAAAATATAATATAGTCTAGTAGCTATAATAAAGACTATAATAAAGGCTATAAAACTATTTATAAATAAATAACTTTTATAGATTAAATATAATATACTATTTATATATTTTTATTAATTAAATATAGTTTTACTAGAGAATATCTTTACCTATATTTTAGCTATAGGGCTATTACTAATATCGTAATTATCTAGAAAAACTATATCTAGACTACTAGTAATTATAAATAGGCCTAATTTCCTTATATAAAATTTCTACTTAATAAGACCTTTTAGAAGTTTAATATTTACTACTTTTTAGAGTATTTTATCTATAGGAGTAAGAGAGTAAGTAGTATTTAAGAGTATTATATTTAATATAAAGGTAAAAAAGGATTAGAATATTATATCTCTAGAGTATTAGAAGGAATTTAAAATAATTTAAGAAATAATATAAATATATAAGAAATAAATAAAAAAATAAAAATAAGGTTTTATATACTATAGATATATAATATATATATTATTATAAGCTACTATATTTATTATATACTTATAGCCTTTTCTATTAAATTATTTAAATTAATTAGTAAATAAAAATATAACTATATCTATTTTATTTATTAAATTAGTTATACTAGTTTTAGTAACTAGATTTATACTAAATATATATATACCTATAAGCTATATTCTCTATATCTCTATATAATTATCTATTAAAGTTTAAAATACTTATATATTAGTATTATACTAAACTTCCTTATTAAATTTTACTATAACTTCTATAAGCTCGCGAAAAATTAATATTAATTATTTATTAAAATAAAAATACTTTTTTTTAAAAAAAATTAATAAAGTTTATATTTAACTCTATTATTTTAGTATAATATCTAAATATATAATTTATTACTTAAAGATAGAAAATAATATATTTACTAGACTTTAAAATTAGGTAAATAGTAATAGTAGAGTATTATATAATATATTATATTATATTAGAAAGAATAGAGAGTATAATAAAGTTTCTATATAAGTTATTTAATTAAATACTATAGTAAAAAATAGTATATTATATTATTACTATCCTTACTTATATCTAATATATAGTTTATATAAAATAGAACCTATAAAATATCTTCTATAAGAAGTTTAGGCTAGGAAAAGAATATAAAAATAAATAATATAAATATTATAAATACCTTAAATATTACTAATAAATAAGAGAGAATATAAAAGTAAATAATATCTATATTCTATTAAAAATTACTAGAAATTATTTCTAGCTAGCGCGTTTTATAATTAATATATCTAGTTAGTATTAGACCTTTAAGTATTAGTAAATAGGTATAAGAGATAATTAACTATAGTCTAGTTAAAATTAAATAGATATTCTATATTAATATATTTTTATAGTTATAAATTATAGAGATAATATAAAGTATTATTATAATATACTCTAGATTTAGTAATTCTATTTAATAGAAAAGTTTATATAAAAGACTTATTTAAAATAAAAAAATAATTATTTTTAAATTTTTTAATTAAAATTATAATCTTAAAACTAATTTTAGTCTACTTTTTAATATTTATAAAGGTTATCTCTACTATTTAGTAAACTAACTAGTTATTATTCTATACTTATATTATCTAGAATTAGACTTATAGTATTTCTATTTAGTTAGTATTTATAGAAAAAGTATAGTTTCTTTTCTCTTTTAGTATAAGTATTTCTTTTATATAGTACTATAATAATATATAAAATAACTATACTTTATAATTAATTTCTACCTTTTAATTTAGTTTATTAGTATTTACTAAAAGGAATATAAATAATATAGCTAAGTTTATAATATTAGTAATCTAGATCTCTACTAGATATATCTAATCTACTCGTACCTAATCTATTTATAATAAAAGAAAGGCTATAATAAAACTAGTTTACTAAAAGATTTAAAAATAATTATATATATTATTATTAATAGTAAATATAGTAATATTTATAATTAGTTTCTAGTTATTAGTATTTTATTTATTTCTACTATTCTTTTTATTATAACTATTAGCTATATTATCTCTAGTCTTTTTAATATATATCTTTTTTAGAGTATTATTAGTAGTATTACTACTAGTATCTTTATATTTAATATCTATAGTAGATATAATATACTCTACTAAATAGTATATTATATATTTATAAATATTTATAAAAATAAAGTATAGCTATTTTATTATATATATTATAAAATTTTTATTATTAAGGTATATTTAAAATAATTTAAGGCTTTCCTTATAGTACTCTTTAAAATTATTTCTAGTTATTATATTTTATATAGCTCTCTAAAATAGTAGGCCTAAATAAAAAAATATAGAAATAGATTTTAAATCTAAAATAATAGTATAATATAGAATTATAAAGTATAGATTTAAAGGTTTCTATAATAAAGGTATTATTAGAATTTAATAAATTTTAAATATACTACTTAGATATATATATAGGTTTACTAGTATTTATTTTATTATAGAGATAAAGTATTTAAGACTATTAGTATATAAAATAGAATTATCTAGAACTAGACCTACTAACTATCTATTTTTACCTAAGTTAATACCCTATAATTATTATATAACTAATTTAATTTATAGATTTATACTATAAAATAGGTATTCCCTTTATAAAGACTATCCCTTTAGCTAATACTTTTCTATAGTTAATACTTTTCTATTTAGAACTATAGACTATATTTATATTTATATTATAGCTATTAGTCTAGTCTTTTTTAGTATTATAGCTATTATTTTTAATTTAATTACTATAACTATTCTTTAGAATATTTTTCTAGATATAATAAGTTATAACTAGTAGAGTATTTAGATTATATAAATCTATATACTTATTATTATATTTTTATTTATTATATTATATATAGTTTTATAGAATATATACTATAGTAGATATAGTTAATAGGTATATTTAGTTAGCCTATATATAAACCTTAGATATATCTAAACTACTTTTTTAGTCCTTTTATCTATTAGTATATAGTATAAAAGTATTATATTATAAGTTTAATAAAAAAAAGAGAAGGTAGTAATAGAATTTATTTCTCTACTAATATATCTTAGTATTAGCTAAAGTAAAGATAATAAAAAAAAAAAAATCTTAACTTTATAGAATTTACTTTACTATATAATACTAATTCTATAAAGTTAAAGTTAATAGGTTTAAGCCTCTCTAGAGAAGCTAGATATTTAGTATCTATATATATTTATTAAGTATATAAAGGTACTATAGAGAGTAAAGGATACTATTATTTAAAATTATTAAATAAGTAATATAAGTTATTATAAATATTTAATAAAGATAAAAGTATAATCTAGATTTAGTAAAATAATTATTAAAAAGGAGAGCTAGATAATAAATAGATCTAGATACTTAAATAGATTAATATATATATATTATTTAAATATTCTCTAACTAAATAATTTTATATATTATCTAAAATCTTATAATAGATAATATTTAAAATAATATCTCTATATTAGTATATTAATAGGCTAAAGTCTAAATAACTAATCTTTTATAAATTAATTCTATTTTATTATACTTATAAATATTCTTATATTTATACTAAGCTAAATTTACCCTACTCTATAGCTTAAATAAATTTATATAAGTTTTTAATCTTAAATTTATTAAAGAGTTCTAATAAGTATTTTTATAGTATAATACTTAGTTACCCTAGCTTAGACTTTTCTAGGGCTCTTAAGAGGTATAGATATTTCTTAAACTTACTTATAACCTTATTATATATAGCTCTAAACTTAGGTAGCTTTTATAAAAAGTCTACTAAAATATATAAATCTAGAATAAAGAGATATTTAAAACTATTAAACTTAATAGTAAAGATATTAATAGTAAAATTAATATTATACTACTATAAAATAGTAGTAATACTCTATTCTAATCTAAATACCCTTTATAAGGATTATTTTAGTAGCTTTATAATCTATTTTAGTTCTCTAATAATTTTTAGTTCTAACCCCTTTTAAGAATATTTAACCTTAGGAAAAAACTAGTAAATAAGGTTATAGAAGAATAGATAGAAGGTATTTTTTAGTATATATTCTAACTATATATTTAACTTTATATATATAAGTACTAAAGTCTAAAAGAAAAGTATAAAAATAGAACTAATTATATCCTCCTATATATTAAAAGTTAATTTATAGAATTTACTATCTTTATAGTTTAATAGTAATATTAGATTTATACTATAGTAATTAATATATAATAATTACTTATCTAGTAACTTAAGTTTATTTATATTCTAAAATCTTATTACTAGTATATAAGGTAATAATTAAAGAAAATAGTTATAGAGCTATTTAATATTATACCTTATAATCTTACTTATAATTAATTTATCCTATACTAAAGTCTTATTAATAATCTAATTATTAGCTAATAGATCTAATAGCTTATTATAGAATATAGTTATAGCTATAGATTATAGAAAAGTAAGTTTAGAAAGTTATTTAATTATTAAGTAATTCTAGATTATACTACTTAGTACTAGTAGTTTCTTTTAGAATATATAATCTCTTTTATATTAATCTAGTATTTATTAATCTAGATAACTAACTTATTTTAGTAAATACTTAGTTTAGGTAGGGACTAAAATAATAGCTACCTAAGACTAAAGTATTAATTTAAAGTCTAACTTATTTTACTAGAGTAATAACTTATAAATAATTAGCTAGCTAAAGGGAAAATCTATACTAAGTTAGTACTACTAGAGAATACTATATTAATAGGTATAAATAGTTTAAAATATAAATATTAGCTAAATCTTAATATATATACTTAGTTTTATATATTATATTAGTAGTTTAGGGAAATTCTTTATTAGTAGAAAAGTATATAATTTTTATTTTACTACTTATTTAGAATATTAAATATACCTATCTCCTAGATATATAAAGCTAGTAATATCTAGTTATAATAGTATAGTATAAAAGGGGATTAGAAATTATTCTACTAAAAATAAAAGTTCTATTATAATATTAATTAAAACTATATTATATATATTCTATTATACTAAGAATATTATAAAGAATAGTAAAAAAAAAAAAAAAAAAAAAAAGAAAATCTAATATCTAAATATATCTATCTACTCTATATATATACTACTATTTTTATTAAAAAGTCTATACTTTAAAATAATTAAATACCTAATTATCTAAAATAACTAGAGACTAATATTATACTATTACCTTTTATAATTAGTTATATAGATCTATAGGTTACTAAGGTAATATTAATAGGCTATCTATTTAGTTATATTAAAAATATACTTACCTCTTATTATATAACTATAATTAATAAAAGAATAACCTATATAAGTATAACTACTATAAAAACCTATAGTTCTAGTCTTATAAAAATAATAAAATAGGTAAGTAGAGCCTATACTATAATAGTAAAGAGTATAATAATAATCTCCTCTTTTTTAGAATAGACTATAAGTATTATATTCTATATATTTTTTAGGGTAAAATTAATTATATATAGTAAGCTAGTTATATTACTAATTAGACTATTTATATATAGGATAGTAGTTACTATAGTAATCTATATTATATATAGCTCTCTACTAACTATACTAGAGCTTTTCTATATTATAGAGGCGAGGATTTTAGTTACCTAAAACTATTAGATTATCTAGAATAAAAGTAGTATAAAAGATTACTTACTATTAAATATATCTATAAGTTATATATTATATTTATATATATATTTAACTAGTATAATATATAGAGTCTATTAATACTTAGGGCTAGACTATAGTTATTAGTATATAGTTTAATAATATAAATAATTAGATAGATAGTAGAGATATATTACTTAATAAGGATAACTATAATAATAAAAAAGATAGGCTAGTAAATAGTAATAATAATAAAATATAAAGTAAAGTAGTTAATATAGAAGTTTAAATAGAAGTAATATATAAATAAAAAGGTAAAAATATATATAATAGTATCTATAAAAGGTATTATATAGAATAAGTTAATTAATAAATTAAAAACTTTAAGATAGGTTAATAAAATAAAGACTTTAAGGTATAAATAAATAATAAGAAGTATATAGACTAAATAATATATTTCTAGCTAATTTAAATAAAAAGTTAATAATAAAAAGGATAGATTAGCGGGCTATTTAAAGTATAAAGGGAGCTTAGATATTTTATAATTATTTATTTTATACTTACTATATAGAGTTATAATAAATAGTTATTAAATATAATACTTTATAAGCTTAGGTAAGCCGTAGTAAAACTCGATAAAGGAACTTAGTAGGGTACTAAAATATAAATATTTTAAATAGCTTAAAGATTATAGGTTATCCTCCTCTAGTAGGCTTTTACCTATATAAAGGCTAGACTAGGTATATATATCTCTTATAATTAAATCTAAATTAAATACGCGCTAAGTAGTTATAGGGTACTTATAATTTAAAATAAGTTAGTTAACTACTAGTATTAAATATTAGTACTATTATTAGTTAGTTAGTTACCTTAATAGTAGAATAATAGGTAAGAAGTTATACTATCCTCTATATAGTACTATATAATATAGTTATCTATTATCTACTATCTCTATTATCTCTATACTATATACTATATTTATTAGGCCTTATTAAGTATTAAATATCTTTATCTTTTCTTACTATATCTATTACTATAGTATCTCTAGTCTAGTCTATTATTAATAGCTAAATATATAATAACTTTATAAAAGTTAAAATAGTTAAATACCTATTAAAAAACTATCTAGCTATCTATATCTAGATTATAGATAATTATTTTAAGGTCTTAGAGTATTAGTTACTAGTAGAAGATAGCCTTCTAAAATTCCTTATACTAGTCTTCTTCTAATCCCTTTTTAAGAGCCTAGTTACCCCAGAATATAAAGTTATAGCTAATAAGGCTAAAAATATATAGAATTATATTATTAAAGGGGAGGGTAACCTAAACTTAATAGATTCTTTACTTATAAAAAGCTTCTCCTATTACTACTAAAAGTAAACTATAAAATTATAAAACTTATTTAAATATATATATAAAGTATAGGATAAGTAGAAGTATAAGTAAGGGAGATAAGTATTAAATAGATTCTATACCTTATTATTATTAAGTATACTACTAACTCTAGAAATAGGTATTATATTAAGGCTAGTAGTATATATAGGTAATAGTATATAGTTCTCTTTTCTCTTATAGGTAATAGTAATATTTAATAGGGTATATAATATTTCTTTATTATAAGATATATAGGCTAAGTATATATATATCTTAATATTAGTAGCTACTATAAGTATTATTATTATTATTATAATAGTATATTATAGCTTATAAGTATTAGTAGAATTAAATAGAAAAATATAGCTAACTAAATCTATAATTCTAATTAAGACTAGTATTATTATTAGTAATTAGAGAAAGTTTAGATAAAAATATAGTATATATAGAAATAATATAAAGTAATATAAATCGCTAAAAACGTATAGTAGAGTAGTTTAAGTAACCCCTCTTACTTAGAAGGGTAATAAATAGTTATATATATTTAGGGTAATAGTAAACTAGAATATAGAAATAGTATAAATATTTTAGAGTTTATTTTAATAATAATATTCTACTTTTCCTAGTAATTTATTATCTTTAGTTATAAGCTATATTTATCTAAAGCTTTTAATAGTATAAATAAAATAAAGGGACTTTATTCTAGAATTATATATATAGTATATCTACTACTTTTAAATAATCTTTATTACTATAGAAAATATATAGCTATAATCTTAAAATTTATAAATTATAAAAGGTAGGAGAAGTATATACTACCTATAGAATAGAATTCTCCCCTTAATAAATTAAAACTATAAGCTTATTATTACTATAGGTCTTTTACCTCTATACTAGAATAGTAATCTATATTATAAATTAGTCCTTTTACTCTATAATTACTCTATACTACTAATCCCTAATCTTACTATTAAAATTATTAACTTAGACTATATAGTTATACTACTAGTTATAATAGTATATATATTTACTTCCCCCTAAATATATAATATATTTCTCTATTTATTAGAAGTACTATTTAATATACTAAATTAGTTAATATATAATAATATTTTTAATTATACCTATTAATATACTAGAGTCTACGAGCTCTTTATAATTATTATACTAGATACCCTATAGGTATAATAGGTAAATAATCTACTAAGCCTACTTAATATATAGTTAGGAGTATTTTATTATTTTATTAGCGAAGTTTATTATTTATATTAAAAAGATTAGTAGTAATATTTTAAGTAATATAAAAATCTATTTTAGAATTACTAGTAAGAACTAGTTTAATATATATATTATTTTAAAGAACTTAATAGTATTTATAATATCTTATAAATAGATATTAATAAGTTAAATATAGAAAGGATAGTAAATAAGTAGTAAGTACTACTAGACTACCTCTAGCTCTATAATCTATTATAATAACTAGTAATTTATACTTTTTTTAACTTTAGAATTACTAGCTTAATAGGTTACTAGAGTAGTAATATATATCTAGGTAATATAAATAGATTATTTCTCTACTTTAATATACTTTATTAATAGGAAATTATACCTAATTAGTAGTTTATTAATTTATACTAATAAATTTATTTTTATAGTATCTTATTATTAGGGGACTAGTTAAGTATTATAAGTCTTTTACTATCCTTTATTTCTTAATTATATAGTTATTATATTTATATTTTCTACTTATTAAAATAGTAGTAAAGAGGGCTATTACTTCTATAACTAATTAGGGAGATAAATAGTATAAGGGAGAAATTATAAGTAGTAGAAATTTAATATAATAATCTATATATTATATATAATAAATTAATAAGTTTAGAAGTATCTCCTTAATTTCTATATTATATTTATAAATTATTTTACTCTACTAGCCCTTATTCTATAGTAGTTAAGCTATATTAAGATAGTTAAAATAATAATAATTCTAGAACTATAACTATATATAACTTATCTTACCTATTACTAATATTCCCTTTTTATAAATACCTCTTTATTATTTTTTATTTAAGAATTCCTATATATTATATATTATATATATATTATAAGATTATACCTACCCTCTAGATTTTTCTATAATAGTTACTAAGGAGATATTTAAATTACTAAATATACTATAGAATATAGCTATAAAGAATAAATTTATAAATAACTTAGTTTTAGATTAAATAAAACTTAATTATCTAGTTTTATCTTCTAGATATATATATATAAATAAGCGAGTAAATAAATATATTATTAAATAAAAAGTAAAATATTAAAAAAAGATTCTTCTAAATATTTATATATATAGGTATATTTTAGGTAAGTAGTATATTTTATTAATTAGGAAAGAAATATTTATATAATTCTATAGAGGCTAGTATAGATAATAGCTATATAACTAAATATACTTATTTAAAATAGTAAAGTCTAGTTAACCTTTTAGTAAAAAAGTTAGTTATCCTCTATAGCTTTAAGATAAAGGTATTTTATAGGAGGCTTAGTATTATTAGTTATATATATAAAAACTATATTAACCTTATATTTAGTTCTACCTATTATAGTCCTAGTATCTAAAGTTTTAAAAGGTACTATATTTAATATTTTAGTAGTAGAACCTCTAGAATAGGTAGAAATCTTTTTAGTATAAATATTATAGGTAGGCTTTAGTATTCTAGTAACTATAGTTAGTAGAATAGTTTTACTATAGATAGATTTTCCTATAAATAATAGAATTATATTCTTTTTAATCTACTTTTAGCTATTAGTAAGGGCTCTAGTAAGAGTTATTTATTATAATAGCTTATTAGCCTAATAGAGGTAATTAGTAAGGCTATCTAAAAGGTATTTAAGAGATAAAAATAAAGTATTTTAACTATATTATATATTAAATATCTTCTTATTAGCCTTATAGTTATACTTATATAGGGTAATAATTAGTAGCTATTTTAGTATAGTAGTTATATATAGATTACTAAGGAAAGTACTAGTAAGAAAAAATAAAGGAAGTAACTAAAAGCCTAAAGAATAATATTAAAATAAAATTAAAATAAAAGTATTAAGGATAAGTAACTAAAATAGACCTATAGTAGGAGATAGTACTAGTATTATAATAGTTTTAAAATTAAAATTAAAATAAATATATAGTATATAGTTATTAAATATAATTTTTATTAATATAGTTAAAACTATTATATATCTTAGACTAAATTTATATTTATTATTAATTAAGATAGTATTAAGAATATAAATAATACTTAGTAATATTAGAATTTATAGAGCTCTAATTAGCCGCGATAAGGGGTACCTTAACCTAAATACTAAACTAATTTAGGATAAGTATAGTATATAACTAGCCTTTCTAGTAATCTTTTCTTATATAGTAATCTAATTAATTTACTCCCTAAATAAAGGGATATTTAAACTCTTTTTCTTTACTATAGTTATAAGCCTAGTACTTAGAATATAGAATAATTCTCTCTATATACTTTACTACTTAAATATACCCTCTTAGGTTCTCCTATTATACTAAAAGCCTTCTTTATTTAATAAAGCTATAAGTAATTTAACTATTTTAGTTACTTAGACCTAGCTTATTAATTAAACGAGCTAGCCTTATTAGTATATAAGCTTATATTTCTAAGTAAACTCTAAAGGTATTTAGTCTAAAATTAATCTAGATAGTCTAATAGTCCCCTTAATTAAGGATAATTATCCTATTTAACTAGTTATTCTAGAGGAACTATACTAACTAGTTACTTTAGATAACCTTAAAGATTATAAATAGGAGCTTAAATTATATAAAAAGAATAAGGAAAGCTATATTTTAAGGATTATAGAATATTATACTATAGTCTCTAACTAGTAGATATACTATTCTAAGCTATAAAATCTCTAAAACTAGATTTATACTACTATCTCCTAAGATCTCCTTACTCTAGTAATAATTAATATAGTTAAAAATAATAAATCTACCTTATAATATCTACTTTATATACTAAAGAATAATCTAGTATCTACTAAAGGAGTAATTAAAAACCTTATTTAAGTATAGTATTATACTTATTTTAATAAAGTAAAGAGTAGATAGTAGAATCTAGAAATCTAGTTTAAAGAATAGTAGCTCCTCTACTATAAAGTAATTATATACTTAGTTAAAAAAACTAAAGGAACGCTTATAACCTATAATTTCCTTAAAGCTTTAGGTAAGAAGATTACCCCTAAGTAGTCCTACTTAATTAAGTAATAAATCCTACTTAATAAGATACTTAAAAGGCCTATAATAATACTTTCTAAAATTAGAAAGATATTTTTAATACTAATCTAGAAATAATTACTCTATCCTAATTATAAAAGGATTAGTATTTATATAATATTTAGTAGTTAAACTACTAAGTCTAGTAGGGAATTATCTAATAATATATAAAATAATAATTATTTTAACTACCCCTATAAGAATACCTAATATAAATAGTAACTAATTAAATACTAATACTTATAAATAGTTATCACTAGTATTCTAATTAATAGATCCCGAGTATTTAACCTTTCTAATAAAAAATAAAATAAAATTTTAAACTATTTAAAACTCCTATAATAGTTAAAGCTATAAACTAAGATTAATAGTATTAATTAGAAAATAAGTAATAAGAAGTAGCTTACTATTAACTATTCTAGTAATATTATAGTAGCTCTTATTAATCTAATTAATCTTTTAAGTAAAGTCTCTAAGAATAGAATCTATAATATAATATAGAATCCTTACCTACTTTCTAAAAGTATAATTCTAGATAGTATAGTTACTATTTACCTTATTAATAATTAAAACCTTCTAGTTACTAGTTCTTTTAAGAAAGTAACTATAGAAAACTAAGTTAAAGTAGGAACTTAAGCTCTATCTATCTTAGAAATAGGAAATTACCTAATTAAGAATATTCTTTATAGTAAGAATAGGAAATAATTAGAGAATCTACTACTTAAAAATATAAAGATAGCTAAGAACTTTTATATAAATATTATCTTAAAAGTTTAACTTAAAAAAGTTAGTATTTAATATCTTAGCTTAGATAATACCCTAAGGATTAGAATAATTAAATAAAGCGTTATAATAGTAGACCTATAGTATAAGTATAACCTTACTTTTTTTAAATAT
>MU001517.1:256656-306587 GCA_010093485.1 Karstenula rhodostoma CBS 690.94
TCTATAATAAGGGATATTATAATATAAAGAATAGGTAATTAAAGAAGAAATTATAATTAACCCTTTACTACCTTATATATATAAAACTAATAGTTTAGTAGAGTAAACTAGAAAAGAGCTAATTAAATAAATAGTAAAAATAAGGTTTAGTGTAAATCTACTAATAAAGCTATAGCTAGAGATTATAGATATAGCGGTCTAGCTATATAATATAAGCCTAAGTATAGTATATAGCTTTTAATTACTAAATAAAGTATTAGATAGCTAGTTCTAATAGTACTTTTAGTACTATAAGCTAGTAATTATATAATATATAATAGTAAATCTCTACCTAGACTAAAGTAGAATTTATACCTATAGATACTAAGTATATCCTCTAATAAAGGATTATAAAACTAGATATAATAGAAGGGGATTTAAAATAAATCTAAGAACTTATATTAGGTATTTAGTAGACTATTAAACTTCTAATATCTATAGAATATAGGTTCCTATATTTAATTAAGTAATTATAACTAAGAATATTATATTTAATAAGATAATTTTCTACTAGGGAGTATATAAAATTAAACTCCTAAAGGTAAAAGCTTTAAGAATTATAGAAAATATTTATAAAAATAAGGTTAATAATCTAGAAGATATATTTAATATAATTAATCTTACTTCTAGCTTAAATAAGTACACGAGTACCGCGAGAATTAAGGATATTAAGTAACTACTTAGGGGTAAAAAATTAGAGTAGATAGATTCTAAGGATAGCTAACTAAGGAATTAGAAAGTAATAATACTAACTACTATATAAGCTATAGGTATAGCTAGCTAGTAACTAGAAATTTATATAGACTAAAATTTAAGTATAGGACTTATAACCCTAGATATAATACTATAGCTAGATATTATAAAAACTAATTAATATAATTATAAGGATACTAAGAACTACTAGAATTAGAATTTAACTAGAAGAGCTAGTAAACTAGAGCCTTAGAATAATACTTTCCTAGAGTAGAAGCTTTAAAACCTTACTACTACTTTTTAATCTAGTATAACTAACTCTATACTACTAGATAAAGTAGGAAATCTACTAGTAAACTAAAGGTAATAGTATATCTTCCCTATAGTAAGTAGGGTAAGTAAATAACTTTAAAAAGAGGTATCTAAGATTAACTAACTAATAAATAGATATTTACTAGTTTAAAAATTAAGATAATAAAATATAAATTATAATAATTAGCTAGGGGGTAGATTAAATTTTAGTATATATATACTAATAGTAAATCTATTTTTAAAAAATAGTTTCTAGATTAACTTTATATATATATTTATACTAGGAGTAGATAAAACCTAGAATAAGTATAAAGGCTATAAGATACTAAATATAATAGTTATAGTAGCTATATTTAAGAAATTAAAACTAATAATATTACTAGCTTATTTATATAGAGATAAGCTACTACTAGAATTAATACTCTAGAAATATTTACTTTTTTATCCTCTAGGAAAGCTATTTGAGTAGGCTATAATTAAAGAAATTACTACCCTATAGTAGAAAGGAACTTAAATAAAGCTACTCTAATTATAAGTAATAAGATACCTACTTCTATTAAAATAGGTATTTATATATAAATTTAATTAAAATAGTTAATTTAAGAACTATAAAGCTTATATTATAGTTAAAGGAGACCTTTAACTAAAGGATACCCTATACTTAACCTATACTACTATATTTATAGTAAGGTTATTCTAAGCGGTAATAGTAATTACTATAGAATTTAATTTTAAAATTAAATAATATAATATTATAGGAGTATTCCTAAATACTATAATTATAGTAAATAATCCTATAACCTATAAACTTCTAAATAGGTTTAAAACACTAGAAATATATATAAGATTAAATTAAGCTCTCTATAGTTTAAGAGATTTACTACTTCTCTAGTATAAAGAGTTTTCCTACTTACTTAGAGTTAAAGGGTTTAAAGCTTTAAAGAAAGAGCCTTATTTATTCCTTTCTAGAGATTAAAAAATTCTAGTACTATTTTATATAGATAATATACTACTTCTATATTATAATAACTATAGAAAGTAAGTTTAAATACTATAAAATAAGGTTATAAATAAATATAAAATTAAAGATAAGGAACTAGTTAAATAGTTTCTTAGAGTATAAGTAATTAAAGACTAAGATAATTAGATAATTATACTTATATATAATATATATATTAATAAGATTATAAAAAGATTTAAACTTTATAAAGCTAGTAGCTTCCCGCCTACTCCTCTCTTAATTAATAAGCTTAAAAAGAGTAAAGGCGAAGTATTACTATAGTAGATTAAGAATTATTAAGAAAAGGTTAAATTAGTATTATATATAGCGATTATACTATAACTAAATATTATATTTACTATATTAAAACTATCCTTTTTCTTTACTAACCTAAGTATAAAATATAAAATAGTAGTTAATTAAATAATTCTATACCTCTATAAAATATACTAGAAAGTAATTTAGTTTAGTAGATATAATAGTCTAGACCTATTTATTTATAGAAATATATCTTTTATAGATAATCTACTAATAAGATAATTATTCTATAGGTATATTACTCTACTATTTAGTAGCGCTATTCTATAGAAGGTAACTTACTAAAGTATAATTATAACTTTAACTATAGAAATAGAGCTTCTAGCTCTAGAGTATATTAGTAAAAAAGTAATAGCTTTAAAGTATTTCTTTACTAAACTTATATTAGACTTAGGATTACTCTAGTAAATCTACTATAATAACTAGTAGAGACTAGTATTAGTTAGTTACCTCTTTATTTATTTATTTAGAATCCTTACTTTATTAAGTTAAGTTTATTTAATTACTATCTTTCCCTAGAACTAGTTATTAAGATCTATTAAAAGCTACTAATTATAGCTAGATACTAGTTAACTTTATATTATAATCCTTATTACTTTATTCTACTATTAATATAATACTAAGCTCCTATATTTAGTATTTTATAACTAAATATACTATATACCCCTAATACTCTATTTTTAAATACTAACCCTATATAGCTATTATCTCTATTCTTTACTTTACTCTTTATTCTTTATTTTTTATATATTACCCTATAGATTCTATACTTAGGACTTAGAATAGAATAGAACTTAGGACTTTACCTATACTACTATATTATATAGGATCTTCTATATCTAGTAGATACTTATTTTATCTATTACCTCTACTATAAACTTCTTATTCTCCTTAATTTTCTTTTTATTATTATAGTAATTTTATATACTCTATATCTCCTATTACTATAGTATATATTTATAGCTACTAGTTATTAAGTATTATATTACTAGCTAATCTAGTTTATATAGTATAAGTACTTCCTTTATACCTATATATATAACTTTAAATTCTAGCTAGCTCTTAATTTTATAGATATTATAATTCTCGCCTATTATTACTATTATTATTTAAAATTCTTTACTATACTCTATAGCTATATTATAGGTATTAGTTATTATTATTATCCCTAGATAGATAGTAGGGAATAGATATATCTCTACCTATATAGGTTTATTAGTTAGATTAATCCTAAGGTATAGGTAATATATTAGTAAGTCTAAAAACTATAAGTAAAGTATTATACTATTAAGTAGGATTTATATACTAGGGATAGGTATTTTACTTATATTCTTTTCTCTTCTCGTGTATATACTATTAATAACTAATAGAGTATAGAATAGGAGAAAGTAATATAGGTAGTAGTATCTACCTATATATATTTTTCTCCTAATTTTAATAAGAACTATCCTTTTTATTTATTAATAACTCTCTATTATTAGAATTCTTATATATTAGTAGATATATATTAAATCTATTTAAGGTTAGTATTATACTAGTCCTATTTTAGCTAGCTTAATACTATACCCTTTCTAGTTAGCCTATATATAGATACTAGGCGCGCCTTAGCCACTTTTTTAGTCCCCCTTTATTTATATATTAGTAAAGTATAACGCGCCTTTTTATCCCCCCTACTTTATTAAGTTACCCTACCTTATAGTGAATCTCTATAATATAACTAGTAGATAATTAAACTAGTAATTAGAAAAAATAAAAAAATTACTATATACCTTTACTATATTAATATCTAGAATATATAGCTATAATAAGAGTATATAAAGGGATTATTTAAAGTTTTATATTTTAAAATAAGTAAAATACCTATAGATAATTTAATAAAAATACTATTAAAGTAGTAGTTTACTAGATTTATATAGCTATTTAATCTTTAAGATATAAGTTTTATAATTATAAATATAAAAGAAGTAAAATAAGTAGAAATTTATTAGATTTAATTATAAAAAGTACTTTTTAACTAGAAAATAAAAGAAAAATAAAAGAAAAATAAAAAAAATCTATCCTACTTAAATATATTAAGTATCTAATTAAAGAGCTTATAAAGCTAAGTATACTACTATACTTCTAATATATTAGAGCGCCTAAAATATTTATATTTAAAACTATTCTAACTATAAATAGGAGATTCTTTAGTTTTAAAATATCTATTATAACTATATAGATACTTCTTAGAGTAATTAAAGTTAGACTACTACTAATTTATACTATAATAACTAATACTTAGACCTACTTTATAGAGCTACTATAAAGTATAATACTTATAAGGAGTAAATATACTATACTTAAAAGTATATATAGCCTTCTATAAGTCTACCTTCTAGCTATTTATAGGATAGACCTATTAGAAGGTAGATAAAGTAGGGATAGAAATAGTAAAAGTAGAAATAAAAATAGAAGAAATAGGGATAGAAATAAAAATAGAAGTAAATAGAGATAGAATAAAAATAAATAGAGTAAGAATAAAAGTAAAGAAAGTAGAAAAAGAGCTAGTTATTAAATAGGGGTTCTATAAAGATATAAAAAGGGTCTTTTAACTTTTATTTTAATTTTTTAGTATAGCTTAAATATACTACTATAAATAATTAACCTCGCGAGCCTATATATAGTTAGTAAAAATCTAAATAATAAGAAAAATAAAGAAAACTTATACTAGAATTTAGATTATTATAGAATAGGATAAAATATATTATATATATAGCTAGGAATAGTAAATTATAATAATTAGTAAAGTTTAACTAGATAAATAGAGAATCTAGCTTATATTAATTTATATAAGTATATATAATAGTAAAAGTAGTACTTAGTCTACTAATTTATAATATTATAGTAGAGGCTATTTAACCTACTACTTAAGGTACTTATTAAGTAACTAAAGTAGCTTATTAGCTAAATAGCCCTAATATACTCTTCTTCTATAACTAGAGGAGTATATAATATTATTAGAGAAGCTTAGCTAGAAGTATAGAAAGTAGACTAAGTAAAAAGGTAATTAGATTAATAAATTATTTAAGGAGTTATAGTAAATCTTTTAGTAATAGCTACTTATTTAGCTTTAAGTCTTTTTTTTTATTTATATATTTTAGTAGCGCGAGCTTTAGTAGCGTTATTAGCTATCTAAAAAGTATAAGTAGAGTATTAAAAAGTAAAAGGTAAGAATATACTATAAAATAAAATAATAGAAATAAAGAAGAAAAGCTTAAAAAGTATAAAAAATACTTTTTTATTCTACCTACCTCTACTAATTTATACTATATAATAATTATTTACCTTATTTACTATTACTTACTATACCTAATTATAAGTCTATTACTATTTATAAATACTATATTAAGTACTAGAAAACTCTTACACTAGCTAATTAGTATTGCGACGCTAATAATAGTATAATATAAATAGGAAATTATAGTCTAAGCTATATATTTCTAAGAAAAGCTAATCTAAATAATTAAATTTTACTAGTAGATAAATAATAAGTACTATTCGTCTAGGGGGTATATTAAGAATATAAATAATACTTAGTATTATTAGAGTTTATAGAGTTCTAATTAGCCGCGATAAGGGATACTTTAATTTAAGTACTAAACTAATTTAGAATAAGTATAGTATATAACTAGCCTTTCTAGTAATCTTTTTTTATATAGTAATCTAATTAATTTACTCCCTAAATAAAGGGATATTCGAGTTTCTTTTCTCTACTATAGATAGTTATTAAAAACTCTTTAGAGCTCTTATTTATAAGAGTAAGTAATTTATAAATAGTATTAAAGGCTAGCTTAAAGTATTTAGACTCTATTTTACCTAAAAATTATATAATACTAGTATATTTTTTATTAAATTTTATACTCTTTTAAGTATCCCTATAGACCTAGACTATATTATAAATAATTAAATTATTTTTAATAGTTTTACTATATTTTTAATAAATAATAGTTTTTAGATATAGTAGTATTTCTAAGAGAGGTATAGCCTATATAATATTTTTTATATACTAGAGTACCTTAATTACTTTATCTAAAATAGGAATAATAGTAGTAATAATAAATTCTATAATAATATTAGTTATAGGGTTTAATAAAAAGTATAAATAAGTATAGACTAGTAATAATACTTTATATAATATTTAGAATAGATTATAGAATAAAAATATAGTATTTATTATTTATATATATATATATAGGGAGTTAATATTACTATTTAGACTATTATTTTATAATAAGTATTTTACTAAACTAGTTTTTAATAAAATATATATTATAATATAACTCTTATAAGCCTTAGTTATTTAAAGTAATAAAGAGGTAGTAGACTATTCTAAAATATATAAATATTTAGAATATAATAAAAAATAGTATAAAATAGTTAAAATACCTTTTAAATAAATACTAGTATAATTACTTACCTATAAGATAATTATATAAACTTAGTAATTCTATTAAATATATTAAGAACTCCTTTTACCCCCTATTTCTATTCTATAAGTAACTCCTATCTATATAATTACTTTAAAGTATACCTTATTTAATATTTTAATTAGCCTCTCCTAGCTTTTACTATAAGTTAACTCCTATTCTTACTAACCTAGCCCTATCTCTACTAAAATTACCTAATATTCTATATAAATTCTATTCCTTATTACTTCTCTAAAGTCTATTAACTAGAGTCTACTATAGTAATAGTAAATTTAAGTAAATAAAATATTCTATATTATATACTTTCTAGAGTAATAATATAGTATATTATATATATTATTAGTCCCCTTACTATAGTATATAGTACCTTTTACTTAATTATTTTAAGTAATTTTAAAGGTTTTTTTATATTATTTACCTATAGTATTATAGATATAGGAAGTAAAGTTATTTATTCTCTAGTCTATAATATATTTAATATAGGGTAGGATATACTATATAATTCTAGAGTTTAATATATTATTATAAATATATTCTAATAGCTTATACTAGCTATAATAAGTATATTAGTTTTTACTATCTAAATAGTCTTCTCTAGTTTTAGATATACCTTTAATATTACTAGTATAGCTTAATATTACTATATAAGTGTCCTATAATATATATACTTTCTATTCCTTAAAAATCTAAATAAAACTAAAAGTTAAGTAAAAAATAGAGTTTAAAAATATAGCCTTATAGAGTATAATATATAAATAATTCTATATAAATAATAATAGCTAGAAATTAATATAGATTTAAAATATACCTATAAATATAAGGTAATTAATAATAACTATAATACTATACCTCTAAATAAAAAAAATAAGATTATATACTAAATAGAGACTATTAATAGAAATATTATTATAAATAGTATTATAGAGAATATAAAAGGTAAACTAGAGACTCTATCTAATTTCTAATTATTAGTAGAAAAGTTTAAATATAAAAGGGAGTATTCTAAAAATAATAAAAATAAAGACCCCCCTAAGTAAATATATACTAAGTAAAAAAATAAAATTAGTATAAGAGTATTAGATAGGGAGGTAAATAATATTATAGATAGTATATTTAAAATAGGGCCTAATAATATAGTCTTATATAAATATATAGATATTACTAGCTAGGACCTATAGTATAATAAATAGAGTAAGTATATATCTAGTAATTCCTTAGTCTATTACTACTATAAAAGGTATAAAAAATAATAAAAAAGTTATTATAAATTATTTATATAATAAAAAGGGGTATAATAAATATAGTATATTATATACTTAGGGTATAGACTTAATTTAAAAAAGAAGAAGGAGTTAGTTTATAGTACTAGATAAGATATCTAATAGAGAAATAAGTAGTATAGAAATTATATATATAATATATAACTAATTTTTAAAAGTAATATAAAACTTACTTTAGTCTTATTAATAATTTAATATAGTTTACTTTATTAAAATAGTAATATATTAAAAGTCTTATTACTTTATTAAAAGTATAGTTATATATATCTTATATTATTATATTAGTATTTTAGGTAATATATTATATATAAGGGATAAGAGTAATAGTAATACTATTTTAGTTTATTACTATCTATCTTATAGTATAACTAGAGAACTATAGAAATAGGTTATATATAAAATATACTAGATATTAGTAGTTAATATATATAATAAAAACTATTATTAACTATACCTTAAATCTCTTATTATTATTAGAAAGAGTAGTAAGGTTTTTTATTTCTTTATTTATATATAGTATAAGCTAGGCTATATTAGAACTTATTATTATCTAGTATAAGATACTATAGTTTACTTACTTTAAATTTACTAAGTATAAGGTTATAAAGTACTTTAGATATATAGAGGCTTTATAATATAGTATAATACTTAGTTCTAGTTATATTAATATTATATATTCCCCTATTATCTATATTATTTATATACTTAGCCCTATAAATATTAAGTAGGATAAAATAATCTTTATTTTTAGTATTTACTAGACTAATTTTAATATATAGATATTTTTAAAAAGACTTAAAATTTATTAGTATAGGAGTTATAGTCTAGCTAGCCTTAATATATTCTAGAATAGTATTAATACTACCTTTAGATTTAATATAATAGGTAGTGTCTACTAATATAATATTATATACTATAAGCTTAAAAGCCCCTAAAGCTAGTAGTAACTTTTTATTATATAGTAATTCTATAGTTTTAATAATAATTATACTACCTCTAGTATATTCTAATAGGTTATATATATCTTCTTATATAATAGAATTATAGTTACTAATTAAAGTATAAGATTTACTACTTAAGAAAGGATTATTAATTATAATAATACTTATATAACTATTAGTAATATATTTAATATATAACTAAAATACTATAATAACCTTAATATTATTTACTAAGTTAAAGATATAATTAAAATAGAAATTAAAGTACTTACTATTTAGATTTAAAAAACTAACTTAGTCTACCTTATTACTTACTACTAGTTTAAAGGAACTATAGTTACTAAAATTAGGAGTAAGTATATAATTACTAATCTATAGGAATTTTTATAGATAGTTATTCTATAGTCTATTAAGTATATTCCCTAATATCTTAAGTTATTATATAAAAGCTTCTTTTAAGGTTCTAAATCTTTTAATCTAAGCCTTAATACTCTATATATTAGTTTATATCTAAGTAAAATCCTTTTAAAGACTTTTTATCTTTTTATTAAGTTTATTAATAAAAATATTATACTTATTAATTATATTATTAAGTACCTCTATAATAATTACTCTAATATTAGTCTCTATCTTAAAATTATTATATTCCCTAGTAAGCTTATAAATTAAAAAATTATACTTCTAAAGTTTAATATTAAGTTTAGTCTTTTTAACCTTAAGTCTAGCCTTATTAACCTTAAGAGTTTTAATTAACTACTTATTTTATTTATATAGGGTTATAATTACTACTTAGATATTAGTCTTTTTTTATTTATAGTCTTCCTTATTAAATATTTTCTATATATTAATAAAGTCTTTTTATATTAGTCTAGCTAGTTTTACTATAACTAGAGAATTCTCTAATAGTACTAGCTTTTATATATATAAATATTTCTAGTCCCTATTAAACTTAGTAATATATCTAAGTATAAAAATAAATAAAATTATTTAATACTTATTTATAGATCCCTTAAATATTTTAAAGAGTCTATTAAATTATTTACTAATAGTTAAATAATTATATATTTTACTTAGATATAATAAAGGACTTATTATAGATTTTAATATTAATAACTTCTATTATAATAGTAGTAGAAAGTAATCTAGATAAAATAAACTTATAGAGTACTTATATAAGACTAAAAATTATAATATTAATATAGACTAGCTAATTCTTATTTAGATATAGTTTTAAATAGACCTAGCTAGAATTATATATTATATATTTTACTACTTAATAAAAGGTTTTATACTTCTAAGTTATATCTATAAATAGACTAAGCCTTTTTATTAAAAATTTAAATAGTATATCTATAGGAGGAAAGTATATATAGATTATTTTATATATATAAATAATATTTATAATATAGATTATTAGCTATATACTCTATAGGAGAGGTTATAGTAGTAAAAAAAGGAATTTAATAAAATTATTTTATATACTATCTAGATTACTACTATTACCTAAGCTTCCTTTACTAAAAAAAAAAAAAGTTTTACTAAAATTAAAGTCTAGTAATTCTTTAAGTTTAGTAGTCTTTTATTCCTTTACTTATATAGTCTCTCTAATCTCTCTAAACTTAATTTCTTATAATATTTTATATATAGTAGTCTTCTATTTCTTTATACCTATTAAACCCCTATATCCCTTAAACTTAGAGGCTAATTACTTTTTAAGTATAATAATCTCTATTTTCTTTATATATATTTTTACTCTATTACTCTTTAAATATTATATCTCTAGTATTAAACTACTCTTTAAATATAGTAATCTCCTCTTCCTTTATATATATCTTTACCCTATACTTTTTAAGTATTATATCCCTAATATTAAATTATTTTTAAAACTTAGTAATATTATTATTTCTTATATATACTTTTATATTATATATTAAAAAAAGTATTATTATAATATTATACTAGTAAAGGGTCTAGGTATTACTAGAGAAGTTTTTATTAGTATTACTAATAGTAACTATAAAAATATCTAGTTATATTATATTTAGAATATAATATCTACTTATAAGGCCCTATACTACTAGATTAAAAATAAAACTAAAGATAGTATTAAGGAGGGTCTAGATTATAGGTTCTAGTACTATAATATTATAGTATAAAGATATATTTATAAGTAGAAAGGAGATTATAAGGATATTTCTAAAGTAGCTAACTATACTAATTATAATATTAAAATTAAGAATAGTAGGAATTATAAGCTATTAGAAGATAAGACTAGAAATACTATTAAATTCTTAATTAGTAATTAGTTTCTCTAGTAATAAACCTATTATATAAAAAAAGTTTATTATAGTAGTCTAAAAATTAATTATAATTAATAAGATAGAATAATAAATAGAACCTTATATAGATACTAATATATTAATTACTAATTAGTAGTAAAAAAAGGGAGTAATTATATTAATTCTAATATATTACTACTAGCTAATATATATCTAGGGAAGTAGATAAAAAGAATTTTAAAGAGGAATATTCGTGGTATATTATAGTATCTAAACTTTAAAATATAGTCTATTACTATAAGTAATAGTATAAAATAAAATTAGGTATATTATAAAATTATAGTATATATTAGAGAAGTAAATAAATAAATATATATTAATTTATAATTACTATTAAAGTATATATATAGTTACCCTATTAGAAATAGTTAGAATAATATATAAATCTTAAACTAAGTCCCTTTTAATAGTTAAATAGTATAATATATATATATTAACTAATATAGTAAATAAGTATTAAAAAGTATAAGAATATAAACTAAAAAAACCCTCTAAGTAGAAAAAAATAATTAAAAAAAGCCTAAGGGTTACTATAAGTATATAAGTTATTAGGATATATATAAAATAAAATATAAAAGTAAAATTAAACTAGATTCCTAATATCTAGTTTAGCTATAAAATCCTTAGTATAGAATTCTACTAATCTTTTTTTATAGTTATAATCTTATTATTATTATTATTATTATTATTATCCTTTTTATCCTTATTATTAATAATAAACTCTCTAAGTATTAGGTTATTATTATATTTCTTCTTCTTTTTCTCTTTTTTTTTTTTTTTTTTCTTTTCTTTTTTTTTATTTATATATTACTTATAGTTACTACTATATAAAGTCTCTTTATTATTAAAATTATCCTTTTTACTAGTCTTATAATTATTAGTAATAGTCTAGATTAGATAATTAGTAGTATATACTACTATAAAGGGTCTAGGTAAATAAGTATTTAAGAGTATATTAAGAAAGGTAGTAATTTTACTTTTAAAGAGGATATTAAAGGGCCCTATATAGAGTAGAATTCTAAAGTAATATACTTTATTTATTTCTATTATAACTAATAGGTAGTTTATATAATAATTAAAAATATTTATACCCTCTAATATTATATTAGTACTATTAATAAAGATATTAATCTTTCTAATTATTATATTTATACTAATACTAATACTATATATATTATATATAATCACTATAAGGGCGGGTAAATTAATAAAGGGGTAGATAATATAAGGTATCGCGCTTTACTAATATATAAAGGGACTAAAAAAGTGGCTAAGGCGCGCCTAGTATCTATATATAGGCTAACTAAAAAGGGTATAGTATTAAGCTATCTAAAATAGGACTAGCGCGAAACTAGTTAAAATAGACTTAGTATATACCTACTAATATATAAGAAATCTAATAATAGAAAGTTAATAAGGTATTAAAAAGGATAGTTCTTATTAGAACTAAGACTAGGAGAAAAATATATATAAATAGGTATTACTACCTATATTACTTTCTCCTATTCTATACTCTAGTTATTAATAGTATATAAAAATATAATTAAAATACCTATCTCTAGTATACTATAAATCCTACTTAATAATATAATACTTATAGTTTTTATTAAACTTACTAATATATTACCTATATCTTAGGATTAATCTAACTAATAATAAACTAATATAGGTAGTAATATACCTATTCCCTACTATCTATCTAGAGATAATAATAATAATAACTAATACCTATAATAAAGTAGAAAAGTATAGTAAAGATATTTAAATAATAATAGTAATAATAGGTAATAGTTATAATATTCTAGAAGTTAAGAGCTGGCTAGAATTTAAAGTTATATATATAGGTATAAAGGAAGTACTTAAACTATATAAGCTAGACTAGCTAGTAATAAAGTACTTAATAACTACTAGCTATATATATATATTATAGTAATAAAAGATATAGAATATATAGAATTACTATAATAATAATAAAGAGGAGACTAAGAAGGATAAGAAATTTATAATAGAGGTAATAGGTAATAAGATAAGTATTTACTAGATATAGAAAATCCTATATAATATAGTAGTATAGATATAGATAATAGTAATAGTAAAGGAGTCCTAAGTCCTATTTTAAGTTCTAAGCACGGAGCCTATAGGGTAATATATAAAGGGTAAAAGGTAAAAAATAAAAAATAAAGAATAAAGAATAAAGAATAGAAATAGTAACTATATAGGGTTAGTATTTAATAATAGTAATAGGGGTATATAGTATTTAATTATAAAATACTAAGTATAGGAGCTTAGTATTATATTAATAGTAGAATAAGGTAATAAGAATTATAATATAATTAACTAGTATTTAGTTATAATTAGTAGCTTTTAATAGACCTTAACTAGTTCTAGGAAAAGATAGTAATTAAATAAACTTAACTTAGCTAAGTAAGGATTCTAAATAAATAAATAAAAAGGTAACTAATTAATACTAGCCTACTAATACTATTATAGTTAATATTTTTAATTATAAAATTATAAGAAACTAAATTTATAGTAAATAGAAATTAGATAAGGGTTATACTAGGTCTTATAATAATAATATTATTAGCCTTATTATTACTAAAGAATAGTTTATATTCTCCTCTTAGATAGATAGAATTAAATATAATAACTAGACTATTTAGATAATAGTATTCTTTAATTACCTTTTTTAGTAGTAATTTTAAGGCTATAATAGTATAGTAATATTTAGAATTAACTTAAAGTAGTACTATAGAGAGGGTATCTATTATTTAGGGGAGTAGAATTATTATAATAGATATTTTAACTAGAATAGAAGTATAGGAGGTATATAAATAATAAAAAAATATAAAAAATAAAAAGTTAAATTTAGAAAATACTAAGTATAATAAAAAACTAAGAATATTATAAATAGAAAATAGAGATAGCTTTTTAGATACTTAGGCTATTTAGGAATAATATATTATATTAAATAAAGCTATTAAAATACTTAGATTTATATAGTTTTAGTAGATAGTAGTATTAAGAAATAGATAGTAAACTATCTATCTCTAAACTATTAGAATAGTAGTAATTATAATAAAATTAGTACCCTACCTAAATTTAAATTAATAAAGTATTAAGCTATATAGTAGAATAACTAACCTATATAAAATATACCTTAAACTAAATAAATATTACCTTTTACTTATATTAGCTTAAAATTTTAGTACTTATAAAAAGTAAATAAAGTATATATATATTAGTTTTATAGATTATATACTTTTCCCTTTTTTTAATATTAGGCTAGTTACTATTATTTAGATTAGTATATATAGGTAGTATACTATCTAGCTTAGTATATCTATTATAGAATTATAGGGGGTATTTAGCTAGCTACTACTAGAGCTAGTATACTTTCTAGTCTATTAGGAGCTTATTACTATAAAATATTAGGCTAAACCTATATATTTCTACTTTTTAGAGTAATTCCTTTTTCTAAGTATAGAAGGATTAATTAAAATTATATTATATATACTTAGTATAATAGTTTAGTTATAGATATAAAATAATAGTTAGCTCTATTACTTTATACTAGAGTTTATTACTTAGAAGGCTAATACTAGAGTATAAGGTAGAAACTATAATATATACTAGACTAAAGTTATTAAAGTTTTATAATATTTTAATTAAAGTATATATAAGCCTATTATTTTAGGGGATATATTTAAAAATATTCTAAGTTTTACTAATATTATATATAACTTTAGTAGGGTAGTTATAAATACTTTTATCTATAATAAATTATAACTATTTAATAAATAATAGTTATACTATAGCTTAATAATAATACTATTAAAGATATATAGTATATAATATATAATAAATAGTAAATAGTAATAAGGGAAACTATTATAAGGTTTTACTAATATACTATACTATTTCTAAAGTAGTATAATATATATTATTATATATAAAATTAATATATTAGAATAATAATACTATTAAGGGATCTATTATTAGACTTTATCTTTACTTAAACTTTCTACTAGAGTTAACTCTAACTCTTTAAGGATATTATTTAAAATAATATAGGTAATAGAATAATAGTATAAAAATTTAAGGTAAATAAAATAATTATTATAGTACTAAATAAGGTTATAGTTTTTTATAGCTAAGGATTCTTCTAATATTTCCTAAATAGGGATTACTTTAAAAATAATTAGAATATAGTAAATTATAGTAAAGAGGACTAGTAGATAAGAAAAAAGAAAAAAAAGAATAAAATACTAGTTTTTTAAAATATTCTACTAGATAGAATAGTAAGTATAATAAAATAAATAGCCTAATACTAGAATAAATTACTAATACTAATAAATATTATAGATTAATATTTTCTATAATAATATATATAAACTATATCTAGAATAGTAAGGTTTAGAAGTAGTTTTATAAAATATCTTATTATACCTATTATTTACTCTATAATAAACTCCTTAATTTACTAATTTAAAAGTAGCTACTAATATACTATATCTAGTATACTAGTTATATCTTTTACTAAGTATTTATAATAGAGTAGTTTTCTTTTATTATTTTATATACCTTAGTAGTATTTTATATAATAATAATTAGGGATCTAGATATACTATATAGCTATATAAAGGGTAATAATATATAATTTATCTAAATATCTAAATTATAGGCTAAAGAGTAAAGAATAAATAACTTTTATTATATAAATATTTAAATATTTTATTTATAAGTAGCTAAGTTATATATACTAGGTTAAAGTTTTATTATTATTATAATAGAGCTATTATAGACTATCTCTAGACCTAATAATTATTTAAAACCTACTTAGCTATTAGATACTATAGTAGGTAGTATAAATAAGAATAATTAATTAGGGTCTAAGTTAACTAGGGGCTCTATTAGATTATAGATAAAGGGGAAGTAAATAGATATACTAGAGGGGTAAAAGCTAATATAAAGTAGAAAGGCTATAAGTAAAAGTTAAGGATTAGAAGAAAATAAAAACTAATATTAGGAGTTACTAGTAATTAAACTATTATTAAACCTACTAGTATTTAATTATATAGTTAATAATAGTTATATAATATATATAATTCTTATTTAACTATATAGATTTTATTAAACTATTATATAATAATATTTTATTTTTTTTCCTATATTTATATTTTTATAAACTCCCTACTTAGTCTTATTAATACTAAGAGCTAGCTTTTAGTTAATATATTATATAGTTAAACTCTCTATTATTTACTATTAATATAATTTCTTTTTCTACTTAACTATAATATATTTAATAGACTCTTAATTAGATTATATACTACCCTCTAGGAGGAAGGGGGGAAAGAGGTAATTAGAAATATAAAAATATTTTACTACTAGATAGATTATTAGACTAGTTAGGAGGTATATTAGAAATATTAAAGGTAAATATTAATAAATCTATATATATACTTTAGTAGTAGAAATACTATATTTAATAATAGAATATTACTATTAAATAAAATTATAGCTAATAAAATAAAATATAACTTTCTATTTTATTTTATAATTATTATTTAAATAGTTATATTAAAGTATTATTAAGCCTAATATACTTCCCTTTAATTTAGTTTTAACTTTTTTTTTTACTTATACTATACTATCTTCTTATCTTAATTCTCTAATAACTAGCCTCTATTATAGTAGAAAATACTATATAAAAATCTTACTTATAATTAATTATAAACTAGATTCCTTTTACTTTTATAGTTTAGTAATAACCTACTCTATTAGATAAGTCTATACCCTATAATAACTACCTTTATAAGTAATTTAATACTATTATAGATTTAACTATCTATATATTTACTAAGACCTATAATAACTCTAAGTAGATAATTAATATATTTTCTAAGATAACTATAATCCTCTAGACTATAAGGTCTTAGATATTTAAAAACTTTATAGTTATATATAAAGGGGATATATTTTTTATTTTTATTTTACTAGAGTATATTATTTATAACTTTAAATTTATACTAATTAATAATATTATATACTTAAGTAACTTAGGTTATATACTATAGTCTATATATATAGAGAGGTTCCTCTCTATATAATAGTATCTATTAAAGAATCCTTACTTATATTAGTTTATATAGTTTAATATTAAAAATATTACTAGACTTAAAACTAGTATATAGAGCTTTTTAATAAGTCTTTACTAGTATTATAGAACTATCTTCTATATTATTTTATATATAAATAATCTAGATTTTATTTTTTTTATCTCTAATATATCTATTATATACTACTATTACCTTAATTAGTATAGTTTTACTATTAGCTCCTTAAGGGGCCTTACTATCCTAGGTATTATCTATAGATATTTAAATTCTAAAAATATAGCCTATTATATACCTATTAGTCTACTAGCTATAACTATATAGTATATATATAACTATATACTTATTAAATTAATAGTTACTAAAAGGGACTATATAAATCTATAGACTAGACTAGTATATTATAAATAGAAACTAGTTATAACTAAAATACTAAATAATCTATAATTATATAAAAATATAAAGTATTATTTAGTATATCTTAATATTATTATACTATAGTAGAAATTATAACTAGCTTATATAAATAGGGTTAGTAAAGAGCTATAATTTAATATTATAGGTCTCTAACTATATCTTACTAATATAAAGATTATATTTAAAGAATAGTAATAATTAGTATAATATAAGAGTAACTCTAAAGTATACTAGTCTAATTAATTTAGTAATATTATTATTAACTATAATTAGAAAAATAATAAAGATATATCTACTATAAGTACTAATAATAGTAAAATATACTATTATACCTACTACTATTTTATATTATATAACTAGTTTATTTTATAGTTAATTTATAGGAAGGGCTATACTAATATATATAGATTTAACTTTCTATTCTATAATCTCTACTTTTATAATAGTAATAATCCTCTAGATACTAACTTCTTTTTTCTTCTAGAATATATACTACTAGATATATTCTTTAGATTATTTAAGGATAAAAAGATATTTAAAGTTAGCTTTTATTAGAATAAATTTTATAAGTTTTATATATTAGTTAGAAAAAGTAGTAACTAAAAAAGGTATATTATAGATATTATAAAAGCTAATCTAGAGTTTTATAAAATAGTTTAGCTATATTAGAACTATATATTATATTAACTAGTAGTATATAAAATTATAGTCTAGTTAGAGTAGCTATTAAAACTATAGGCTATTCTAGAACTAGTACCTAAATCTAGTATAGCTATTTATTATTAAAGACTCCTCTAAGGTATACTAGACTAGTATATAAAAAGGTAATAGATATATTATTAATATTAATAATATCTATACTTTATAGTAAACTAATATATATAATTAGACTTTTTAGAATTTTTATTATTTTTACTTATAACTACTTAGCCTATAATTTTAGCTTTACCCTATATACTTAAATAGAAGTAGAGAGGAATAAATATTAGGCTATAAGTAGACCTCCTACTATTATATATAATCTTTTAGTAATTATATTTATAATACTATTTTATATATTTATATAGGGTATTTTATATAACTAAAGGGGTTCTATACTTACTAGTATAAAATTCTATAGAATTAACTTATAAATAATACCTTACCTATTAGTCTTTAATACTATAGCTTTAAAAAATTTAAGTTTTACTAGATCCCTCTTTATAGTCCCTATCTCTAACCTTAGTATTATACCCTAGTATCTATTAGAGTATAAGAATTATATAAAAGTAAATAAAAAAAATAGTAATTACTATAAAAAAATATTTTTAATTTAGAAACTACTCTATAGTAGGTAGTATATTACTAATTATATAATACTAAAGTAAGGCCCTACTATTTATAAAGCTAATAATAATAATAATAATAATAATAATAATAATAATAATAATAATAATAGCTAGAATAAGCTATAGACTTTATTTAATAATCTTATAAATATAGTACTATTTATATACCCTACTATCTATTAATATATTCTAGATATCTATTAAACTATATTATAGTAACTTTATATATACTAATAGAAAAAAGTAAGTAACTATATAGATAATATTCTATAAGTAGACTAGAATATAATATTTAAAATAGTTTCCTATTAAATTATATCTTAATTAATCCTTTAGTAGTAATTAAGATAATACTTAAGAGTATATAAGATTCTTAGTAAGCTTCTCTAAAGTAGTATACTAAATAAATCCTTTTTACCCCCTATAAAATATTATAGTATACCTATTATTATATTCTAATTATCTATTAAGGGTATATTAAGATAATATTTATAAATTAGAGTAATCTTTTATTTAGTCTAGTATATATAGTTTAGAAATAGTATACTAGTTTAATTACTATTATTTCTTAGTTACCTATAATAATTAAGTTAAAATAATATTTATAAGATAGATACTATACTATCTAGCCCTATATAGATAATTTAGTAAGTTACTAAAATAATAAGCTAATTCTATAACTAAATTATAGTTTAATTATAGGTAAAGATATAAGATTATTCTATAATAGACTTATAAGAAAGTACTATTATAGAGTTATTCTATTTAACTTTTAAATTTTTATTCTTTTTACTAAAATTATTTATTACTTAACCTCCCCTACCTCTAATATCTAAAAATAATATCTAGTAGAGGTAAAAAGAATACTTTAATAGTCTAGTCTAAATAATAATATATCTAGTTATATTATAATAGAGTATTATATAGTATATTCTATAGATCTATTCTTTTATAGTCTATCTAGAAAAGAAAAGAATTCCTTATTAACTTTAAAAGTATATCTCTAGTATTACTAGTTAAAAGTAAATATATTATTTATATCTACTTAAGCTTTCTATCCTTATAAAAGGAAAATTTAGACTTAATACTATTTTTAAACCTATATTTATTAATTTCTTTATTATAGTAACTCCCTTAATATATAGAGTTAGGTCTTATAGTTAAAGTATAGTAGTTAAACTTATATATATATATATATTATAGTATATAATATATTATATTAGTAGTATTTACCTATATCTTCTAATACTTTCTACTTACTTATAGCTATTATAAATTAGCTAATTTTCTAATTTAAGAATATATAATACTCTAAACCTATACTAGTTTATTAACTAGTATAAAAACTCTTTAATTAAAATATAATTATTACTATATAGAATAATATTATTACTATTACTATATTTAGAACTTCTCTATCTATAATATAATAAATAATTTATTTTATTATTCTAGCTTCTTAACCTATATATAAGTAAGGTATAATATTAAAAAAAACTTAGTAAATTCTTTTTTAATACTATAAGAGGGAGTCCTTAATATCTATATTTTAAATACCCCTAAGTACTATTTTATATATCTATCTTATATAAAATAGTATATTTATCCTACTATTCTAGAATTCTATTTCTAAATCTTCTATTATAGTAATAGTAATATAGTAAATATTACTTTAAACCTATTAATAGGTAAAAGGAAGTAGAGTAAAAATAATCTATATAACTTAAATTATATACTAAAATAGTAAAGGCTAGTAGTAATAGTAGTAAGGAAAGTAGTATTAAAGATATAATAGAGGATAGAGATAATAATATAATAGATAATAAGAGAGAGAAGGGTATAACTAGTAAAAAAGGTAGTATATTAGAATTTTAGTATATAAAATATAAAACTTAAAAAAAAAAGGGCTTAAGAAGATAATATAATAGAAGTTAGTATAGCTAATAAACTAATTTAATATAATTCTAAAAGGTATATTATTAAAATAAATAAATATATATAATATCTTTCTAGAATATAAAATATTAAAAGAGTACTTTTCTATTTACTAAATATAACTACTTATATATATAATTATCTTATTACTATATTATAATACTAGAGTAAGATAAAAACTATAAAGAAATAGAAAAAAAAATAGAGAGTAATAATAGAAAGATAAGTTATAGTTCTAATATACTTTAATATAGTAATATAACTATTATATAGATTTTAGTACTAAAATAGAGCTACTAGTAACTAGTTATTATAAAGTATAATTATATAGCTATAACTCCCTATATATAGGTATAGAGAAATTAAAATCTAGTAGCTATTATAATAAGAAGGATTACTCTAAATCTAATATATAAAATCTAGATAATAAGTATAATAGTTATATATACTTACTACTTTACTATAGTATTAATAGCCTTACTAAACTAGATATAATAGAGGTATATACCCTAAAAATAATTAGGAATATAAGGCTAGATAGATAAGTATAGTATAGTTATTAGAAATAAAGATAATAAATTAAAACTAAAGTAAAGACTTTATTATCTATAGAACCTATTATATAAATAAATATAATAAAAGAGATCTAAACTTATTAGTAATAGTAAGGAGAGAGAGAGTATATATATATAGAGAATATATAATTATAATATCTTATTTAATAATAAGTAGCTAGTTAGTAATATACTTAATTATATAGGTAAAGACTAGTAAATCCTTAATACCCTTAATTATAGTAGATAAGTACTTAAAAGTACTAGAAAAAAGATAGTTAGATATATTAATTATATTTATATTATTAAATAGGCTATTATTACTATTAACTTTAAGGTATAGATATATAGTCTAAGGTATATAAATAAGGTAAATTAATATAAATAGAAATATAAGAATAGATATTTAGATATTAATTAATTATAAATAAAAATATAGAAATATATAAAGATAGTTAGCTATAATAGAGGAGTAGATAATATTATATATATTTAGAAAAAAGTATCTTAGACTAGTTTTAGTAGTATATATTAGAGGAGAGATACCTAGCTCTAAGGATATAAAAATCTATCTATAATTATAAAATATAATCTTATTTATTTACCTATATATAAGTATAGTATAGCCTATACCTTAGATAGTAAAATTATTAATAGTAACTAGATCTACTAGAATAGTTAACTAATATTAATAGTTTTATATATATATTCTATACTATTTCCTATTAAAATAGAACTAATACTTAATAATAATTATAGAGGTAGCCTCTATAATTAGGGTATTCTATATACTAAAAATAACCCTAGTTATATAGAATAGTAATAAGGTAAGTTCTAAATACTTAATATAATTTAAAGATACTATTTAATTATAAATAGATTATAAGGGGAAGGAATATAGTACTAATAATAGAAAACTTTAGTATATAAATAATATTAGTTTTAGGGGGGTAAATAGTAATAGGATTTTTACTATACTAATAAGGGTAGTAATACTTATTTCTAATAGTAATATAAGTCTAAAGAAAATAACTAAATAATTTATTAAATAACTTAGTATAGCTAACTATATTATTAAGTAAGGAATACTAATTATATATATTAGTAACTATATTAGATTTACTACCTCTTACTAATATATAATACTAACTTTAATAGAACTTATAACTTAAGTTCTAGTATAAAAAAAGATAGGTAGTAAAAAGGGCTTAGAAGAAATAATATAAAGGTACTATTTATAATAATTTTACTTTTAATTAGCTATTCTATTACTACTATCCCTATTAAATACTATCTTCTATTATTATAGTTATATTTAAGCCTTTTTAGTATACTATACTAGATATTACTTTATATCCCCTATATAGTTTTTATTTTAATAACCCCCTATACTAGTATACTAAATATAGATACTATATAATTAATAAAAAAATAAAAAAAAAATACTATAATTTAGACTTAATATTAGTAATATACTCTAGTCTAGAGTACTAGTATAATATATATAGTTAGATTTAATATCCCTCTAATATTTTAATAGTAATTCTAAATATAAAATTTATACTATCTATTAATTAATCTATTTTTATATCTAGTACCCTATTAGGAGATAGTTTTAAATTTAAAATAATCTTTTTAAAATCCTATTTACTATACTAATCCTTATACTAAAGTCCTTCTAAATTTTTATATAAGCCCTCTTTATAGTTAGGTTATCTATTAAAATATATATAGGCTAAACTATAGAATTTTTTATTTATCTATCCTTTATTCTTATAAAAGAGATATTAACCTTAGGTAATACTTATATAATATTTAAGTTACCTCTATATAAGAATTTAAACTAATATACTATTTAAATATTCTCTAACTAGATAACTCTATATATTATCTAAAATTCTATAATAAATAATATTTAAAGTAATACCTTTATATTAGTATATTAATAGGCTAAAATCTAAATAACTAATCTCTTATAGATTAATTCTATTTTACTATATTTATAAATATCCTTATACTTATACTAAACTAGATCTACCTTACTCTATAGCTTAAATAAATTTATATAAGTCTCTAATCTTAAATCTATTAAAAGGTTCTAATAAGTATTCTTATAATATAATATCTAACTACTTTAGTTTAGACTCTTCTAGGGCTTTTAAAAGGTATAGTTATTTCTTAAACTTACTTATAACCTTATTATATATAGCTCTAAACTTAAATAGCTTTTATAAAAAGTCTATTAAAATATATAAATCTAGAATAAAGAGATATCTAGAACTATTAAACTTAGTAGTAAGAATATTAATAGTAAAACTAATATTATACTATTATAAAATAGTAGTAATATTTTATTCTAATCTAAATACCTTTTATAGGAGTTATTTTAGTAGCTTTATAACCTATTTTAGTTCTCTAATAATTTTTAGTTCTAACCCCTTTTAAGAATATTTAGTTTTAGGAAAAAGCTAGTAGATAAGGTTATAGAAGAATAGATAGAAGGTATTTTTTAGTATATATTCTAACTATATATTTAACTCTATATATATAAGTACTAAAATCTAAAAGAAAAATATAGAAGTAAAACTAGTTATATCCTCCTATATACTAAAAATTAACTTATAGAATTTACTATTTTTATAGCTTAATAGTAATAATAAATCTATACTATAATAACTAATATATATTAGTTACTTACCTAGTAATTTAAATTTATTTATATTCTAGAATCTTATTACTAGTATATAGGGTAATAATTAAAGAAAATAGTTATAAAACTATTTAATATTATACCTTATAATCTCGCTTATAATTAATTTATCCTATACTAAAGCCTTATTAATAACCTAATTATTAGCTAATAGATTTAATAACTTACTATAGGATATAGTTATAGCTATAGGTTATAGAAAGGTAAGTTTAAAAAGTTATTTAATTATTAAGTAATTCTAGATTATACTACTTAGTACTAGTAGTTTTTTTTAGAATATATAATTTCTTTTATATTAACCTAGTATCTATTAATCTAAATAGCTAATTTATTTTAATAAATATTTAATTTAGGTAGGGACTAAAATAATAGCTACCTAAGACTAAAGTATTAACTTAAAGTCTAATTTATTTTATTAAAGTAATAACTTATAAATAATTAGCTAGCTAAAGGGAAAGTCTATACTAAGTTAATACTACTAGAGAATACTATATTAATAGATATAGATAGCTTAAAATATAAATATTAATTAAATTTTAATATATATACTTAGTCTTATATACTATATTAGTAGTTTAGGGAAGCTCTTTATTAGTAGAGAAGTATATAATTCTTATTTTACTACTTATTTAGAGTATTAAATATACCTATTTCCTAGATATATAAAGCTAATAGTATTTAGTTATAATAGTATAGTATAGAAGGGGATTAGAAGTTATTCTACTAAAAATAAAAATTTTATTATAATATTAATTAAAGCTATATTATATATATTCTATTATACTAAGGATATTATAAAAAGTAGTAATCTAGATATATACTATAAGAAGAGATTAGCTAAAAAAAAAAGAAAAAAAAAGAAAAAAAAAAATCTAATATCTAAATATATCTATCTACTCTATATATATACTACTATCTTTATTAAAAAGTCTATACTTTAAGATAATTAAATATTTAATTATCTAAAATAACTAGAGACTAGTACTATACTATTACCCTTTATAATTAGTTATATAGACCTATAGATTACTAGGGTAATATTAGTAGATTATCTACTTAATTATATTAAGAATATATTTACCTTTTATTATATAGCTATAATTAATAAAAGAATAACCTATATAAATATAACTATTATAAAGGCCTATAGTTCTAGTCTTATAAAGATAATAAAGTAGGTAAGTAGAATCTATATTATAATAGTAAAAAGTATAGTAATAATCTCCTTTTCTTTAGAATAGACTATAAGTATTATACTTTATATATCCTTTAGAGTAAAGTTAATTATATATAGTAAGCTAGTTATATTACTAATTAGACTATTTATATATAGGATAGTAGTTATTATAGTAACCTATATTATATATAGCTCTCTACTAATTATATTAAAACTTTTCTATATTATAGGGATAAGAATCTTAGTTATCTAAAGCTATTAAATTATTTAGGGTAAAAGTAGTATAAGAGATTACTTATTATTAAATATATTTATAAGTTATATATTATACTTATATATATATTTAACTAATATAATATATAGAGTCTACTAATACTTAGGGCTAGACTATAATTATTAGTATATAGTTTAATAATATAGATAATTAAACGGATAGTAAAGGTATATTACTTAATAAGGGTAGCTATAATAATAAAGAAAACGGGCTAGTAGATAGTAATAATAATAAAGTATAAAGTAAGGTAACTAATATAGAAACTTAGATAGAGGTAATATATAAATAAAAAGGCGAAAATATATATAATAGTATCTATAAAAGGTATTATATAGAATAAGTTAGTTAATAAATTAAAAACTTTAAAATAGGTTAATAAAATAAAGACTTTAAGATATAAATAGATAATAAAAGGTATATAAACTAAATAATATATTTCTAGCTAACTTAAATAAGAAGTTAATAATAAGGAGAATAAGTTAGCGGGCTATCTAAAGTATAAAAAGAGCTTAAATACCCTATAATTATTTATCTCGCGCTTACTATATAGAGTTATAATAAATAGTTATATATATTTAAAGTAGTAGTAGACTAAGATATAGAAATAGTATAAATATTTTAGAACTTATTTTAATAATAATATTCTACTTTTTCTAGTAATTTACTATCTTTAATTATAAGCTATATTTATCTAAAGCTTTTAGTAGTATAAATAAAATAAAGGGACTTTACTCTAGAGTTATATATATAATATATTTACTATTTTTAAATAATATTTACTACTATAGAAGATATATAGCTATAATTTTAAAATCTATAAATTATAAAAGGTAGAAGAAATATATACTATCTATAGAATAGAATCCTCCCCTTAATAGATTAAAACTATAAGCTTATTATTACTATAGGTCTTTTACCTCTATACTAGAATAGTAACCTATACTATAAATTAGTCCTTTTACTTTATAATTACTCTATACTACTAATTTCTAACCTTATTATTAAAATTATTAACTTAGGCTATATAGTTATATTACTAGTTATAATAGTATATATATTTACTCCCCTCTAAATATATAATATATTTCTCTATCTATTAAAAGTACTATTTAATATATTAAATTAGTTAATATATAATAATATCTTTAATTATATCTATTAATATACTAAAGTCTACGAGCTTTTTATAATTATTATACTAGATACCCTATAGGTATAATAGGTAAATAATCTACTAAGCCTATTTAGTATATAATTAGAAATATTTTACTATTTTATTAGTAAAGTTTATTATTTATATTAAAAAGATTAGTAGTAATATTTTAAGTAATATAAGGACCTACTTTAGAATTATTAGTAAAAACTAATTTAATATATATATTATCTTAAGGAACTTAATAGTATTTATAGTATCTTATAGATAAATATTAATAAGTTAAATATAAAAAGGATAGTAAATAAATAGTAAGTACTACTAAACTATCTCTAGTTCTATAGTCTACTATAATAACTAGTAGCTTATACTTTTTTTAACTCTAGAATTACTAGCTTAATAGGTTACTAGAGTAGTAATATATATCTAGATAATATAAATAAGTTATTTCTCTACTTTAGTATACTTTATTAATAAGAAATTATACCTAATTAGTAGTCTATTAATTTATACTAATAAATTTATTTTTATAGTATTTTATTATTAGGGGACTAGCTAAATATTATAGGTCTCTTACTATTCTTTATCTCTTAACTATATAGTTATTATTTTTATATTTTCTACTTATTAAGATAGTAGTAAAAAGGGTTACTACTTCTATAACTAATTAGGGAGATAGATAGTATAAGGGAGAAATTATAAATAATAAAGATCTAATATAATAATCTATATATTATATATAATAAATTAATAAGTTTAGAAATACTTCTTTAATTTCTATACTATATCTATAAATTATTTTACTCTATTAGTTTTTATTCTATAGTAGTTAAGCTATATTAAAATAGTTAAGATAATAATAATTCTAGAACTATAATTATATATAACTTATTTTACCTATTACTAATACCTCTTTTTTATAAATACCTCTCTATTATCTTTTATCTAGGGATCCCTATATATTATATATTATATATATACTATAAAATTATACCTATTCTCTAGATTTTCCTATAATAATTACTAAGGAGATATTTAAGCTACTAAATATACTATAAAATATAGCTATAAAAAATAAATCTATAAATAACTTAGTTTTAAATTAAATAAAACTTAGTTATCTAGCTTTATCTCCTAGATATATATATATAAATAAGTAAGTAAATAAATATATTATTAAATAAAAAGTAAAATACTAAAGAAAGATTTCCTTAAATATTTATATATATAGGTATATTCTAGGTAAGTAGTATATTTTATTAATTAGAAAAGAAATATTTATATAATTCTATAGAGGCTAGTATAGATAATAACTATATAACTAAATATACTTATCTAGAATAGTAAAACCTAGCTAATCTTTTAGTAAAAAAATTAGTTACCCTTTATAGCTCTAAAATAGAGGTATTTTATAGGAGATTTAATATTATTAGCTATATATATAAAAGCTATATTAATTTTATATTTAGTTCTATCTATTATAGCCCTAGTACTTAGAGTTTTAAAAAATATTATATCTAGTATTTTAGTAATAGAACTTCTAAAATAAATAGAGGTCTTTTTAATATAAATATTATAGGTAGGCTTTAGTATTCTAATAACTATAGTTAGTAGAATAATTTTACTATAGATAAATCCTTTTATAGGTAATAGAACTATATCCTTTTTAATTTACTCCTAGTTACTAGTAAGAACTTTAGTAAAAGCTATTTACTATAATAGCTTATTAGCCTAATAAAGGTAATTAGTAAGGCTATCTAAGGGGTATTTAAGAAATAAAAATAAAATATTTTAGCTATACTATATATTAAATATCTTTCTATTAGCCTTATAATTATATTTATATAAAATAATAATTAGTAGCTATTTTAGTATAGTAATTATATATAGATTACTAAGGGAAATACTAGTAGGGGAAGATAAAGAAAATAACTAGGAGTCTAGAGAATAATATTAAAGTAAGATTAAAGTAAAGATATTAAGGGTAGATAACTAGAGTAGATCTATAGTAGGAGATAGTACTAGTATTATAGTAATTTTAAAATTAAAGTTAGAATAAATATATAGTATATAGTTACTAAATATAACCTTTATTAGTATAGTTAAAATTATTATATATTCTAGACTAAGTTTATATTTATTATTAATTAAGGTAGTTATTAAAAGCTCTTTAGAGCTCTTATTTATAAGAGTAAATAATTTTTAGATAGTATTAAAGACTAGCTTAAAGTATTTAGGCTCTACTTTATCTAAAAGTTATATAATATTAGTATATTTCTTACTAAATTTTATACTCTTCTAAGTACTCTTATAGACCTAGGCTATATTATAAATAATTAAGTCGCTTTTAATAGTCTTATTATATTTCTAATAAATAATAGTCCCTAGGTATAATAGTATTTCTAAAAGAGGTATAGTCTATATAATATTTCTTATATACTAAAGTATTTTAACTACTTTATTTAAAATAGAAATAATAGTAATAATAATAAATTCTATAGTAGTATTAGTTATAAAGTTTAATAAAAAGTATAAATAAATATAGGCTAGTAATAATATTTTATATAATACTTAGAATAGATTATAAAATAGAAATATAGTATTTATTATTTATATATATATATATAGGGAGTTAGTACTACTATTTAAACTATTATTATATAGTAAGTATTTTACTAAATTAGTTCTTAATAAGATATATACTATAGTATAATTTTTATAAGCCTTAGCTACTTAAAGTAATAAAAAGGTAGTAGGCTACTCTAAAATATATAAATACTTAAAGTATAATAAAAAATAATATAGAATAGTTAAAATATTTTCTAAATAAATACTAATATAATTACTTATTTATAAGATAACTATATAAGCTTAGTAATTCTATTAAATATATTAAGGGCCCTCTCTATCCTCTACCCCTATTTTATAAGTAACTCCTATTTATATAATTACCTTAAAGTATACCTTATTTAATATCTTAATTAGCCTCTCCTAGCTTCTACTATAAGTTAACTCCTATTCTTACTAATCTAGCCCTATTTTTACTAAAATTACCTAATACCCTATATAAGTTCTATTTTTTATTACTTTTCTAAAGTTTACTAACTAGAGCCTACTATAATAATAGTAAATTTAAGTAGATAAAGTATCTTATATTATATATTTTCTAGAGTAATAGTATAGTATATTATATATACTATTAGTCCCCTTACTATAGTATATAGTACCTTTTACTTAATTACTTTAAATAACTTTAGAGACTTTTCTATACTATTTACCTATAGTATTATAAATATAGAAAGTAAAGTTATTTACTCTCTAGTCTATAATATATTTAATATAGGGTAAAATATACTATATAATTCTAGAGTTTAGTATATTATTATAAATATATTCTAATAACTTATACTAGCTATAATAAGTATACTAGCTTTTATTATCTAGATAGTCTCCTCTAGTTTTAGATATACCTTTAATACTACTAGTATAACTTAGTACTACTATATAAGCGTCCTATAATATATATACTTTCTATTCCTTAAAAATCTAAATAAAACTAAAAGCTAAATAGAAAATAAAGTTTAAAAATATAGCCTTATAGAGTATAATATATAAATAGTCCTATATAAGTAATAGTAACTAAAAATTAATATAGGCTTAAAATATACCTATAAATATAAGATAATTAATAATAACTATAATATTATACTTCTAAATAAGAAGAATAAGACTATATACTAAATAGAGGCTACTAATAGAAATATTATTATAAGTAGTATTATAGAGAATATAAAAGGTAAACTAGAGGTTCTATTTAGTTTCTAATTATTAGTAAAAAAGTCTAAATATAAAAGGGAGTATTCTAAAAATAGTAAAAATAAAAACCCCCCTAAATAAATATATATTAAATAAGAAGGTAAAACTAATATAAGAATATTAAATAGAAAGGTAAATAATATTATAGGTAGTATATCTAAGGTAGGGCCTAATAGTATAGCCTTATATAGATATATAGATATTACTAGCCAGGGCCTATAGTATAATAAGTAGAGTAAGTATATATTTAGTAACCCTCTAGTCTATTACTACTATAAGAGATATAAAAAATAATAAAGAAATTACTATAAACTACCTATATAATAAAAAGAAGTATAGTAGGTATAGTATATTATATACTTAGAATATAGACTTAATTTAGAAAAGGAGGAGGGATTAGTTTATAGTACTAAATAGAGTATTTAATAGAGGAATAGATAATATAGAAATTATATATATAATATATAACTAATTTTTAAAAATAATATAAAACTTATTTTAGCCTTACTAATAATCTAATATAGTCTACTTTATTAAAATAATAATATATTAAAGGTCTTATTACTTTATTAGAGGTATAGTTATATATACCTTATACTATTATACTAGTATTTTAGATAATATATTATATATAAGGGGTAAGAGTAATAGTAATACTATTTTAGCTTACTACTATCTACCTTATAGTATAACTAGAGAACTATAAAAATAGATTATATATAAAATATACTAGATATTAGTAGTTAATATATATAATAAAGACTACTATTAATTATACCTTAAGTCTTTTACTATTATTAGAAAAAGTAGTAAGGTTTTTTATTTCTCTATTTATATATAGTATAAGCTAGACTATATTAGAACTTATTATTATTTAGTATAAAATACTATAGTTTACTTATTCTAGATTTACTAAGTATAAGGCTATAAAGTATTTTAGGTATATAGAGGCTTTATAATATAGTATAATACTTAGTTCTAGTTATATTAATATTATATATTCCCCTATTATCTATATTATTTATATACTTAGCCCTATAGATATTAAATAGGATAAAATAACCTTTATTTTTAGTATTTACTAGACTAATCTTAATATATAGGTATTTCTAAGAAGACTTAAAGTTTATTAGTATAGAAGTTATAGTCTAGCTAGCCTTAATATACCCTAGAATAGTATTAATACTATCCTTAAATTTAATATAATAGGTAATACCTACTAATATAATATTATATACTATAAGCTTAGAAGTCTCTAAAACTAGTAGTAACTTCTTATTATATAGTAATTCTATAGCCTTAATAATAATTATACTATCTTTAGTATATTCTAGTAGGTTATATATAGCTTCTTATATAATAGAATTATAGTTACTAATTAGAGTATAAGATTTACTACTTAAGGAAGGACTATTAATTATAATAATACTTATATAACTATTAGTAATATATTTAATATATAGTTAAAATACTATAGTAACCTTAATATTACTTACTAAGTTAAAGATATAATTAAAGTAGAAATTAAAATACTTATTATTTAGGTTTAGAAAACTAACTTAATTTACCTTATTACTTACTACTAGCTTAGAGGAACTATAGTTACTAAAATTAGAAATAAGTATATAGTTACTAATTTATAGGAATCTTTATAGATAGTTATCCTATAGTCTACTAAGTATATTCCCTAATACCTTAAGCTATTATATAAAAGCTTCTTCTAAGGCCCTAAACTTTTTAATTTAAACTTTAATACTCTATATATTAGTCTATATCTAGATAAAATTCTTTTAAAAACTCTTTATCTTTTTATTAAACTTATTAATAAAAATATTATACTTATTAACTATATTATTAAGTACCTCTATAATAGTTACTTTAATATTAGTCTCTATCTTAAGATTATTATATTCCTTAATAAGCTTATAGATTAAAAGATTATACTTCTAAAACTTAGTATTAAGTTTAGTCTTTTTAATCTTAAGTCTAGCCTTATTAGTTTTAAAAATTTTAATTAACTACTTACTTTATTTATATAGGGCTATAATTACTACTTAGATATTAGCCTTCTTTTATTTATAGTTTTTTTTATTAAATATTTTCTATATATTAATAAGGTCTTTCTATATTAGTCTAGCTAGTTTTACTATAACTAAAGAACTCTTTAGTAGTACTAGCTTTTATATATATAAATATTCCTGGTCTCTATTAAACTTAGTAATATATCTAAGTATAAAAATAAATAAAATTATTTAGTACTTATTTATAAATCTCTTAAATATTTTAAAGAGTCTATTAAATTATTTACTAATAGTTAAATAATTATATATTTTACTTAAATATAATAGAGAATTTATTATAAATTTTAATATTAGTAACTTCTATTATAATAGTAGTAGAAGATAATCTAGATAAAATAAACTTATAGGGTACTTATATAAAACTAAGAGCTATAGTATTAGTATAAACTAGTTAATTTTTATTTAAATATAATTTTAAATAGACCTAGCTAGGATTATATATTATATATTTTACTACTTAATAAAAGGTTTTATACTTCTAAGCTATATCTATAAATAGACTAAGCCTTTCTATTAAAAATTTAAGTAGTATACCTATAAAGGAAAGGTATATATAGATTATTTTATATATATAAATAATATCTATAATATAGGTTATTAGCTATATACTCTATAGAAGAGGTTATAATAATAGAAAAAGGAACTTAGTAAAACTACTTTATATACTATCTAGATTACTACTATTACCTAAGCTTCCTTTACTAAAAAGGGAAGAAATTTTATTAAAATTAGAGTTTAGTAGCTTTTTAAGTTTAGTAGTCTTTTATCCCTTTACTTATATAGTCTTTCTAATCTCTCTAAGTTTAATTTCTTATAGTATTTTATATATAATAGTTTCCTATTCCTTTATACCTACTAAACCCCTATATCTCTTAAGCTTAAAAACTAGTTACTTTTTAAGTATAGTAATCTCTATTTCCTTTATATATATTTTTACCCTATACTCTTTAAATATTATATTTCTAGTATTAAACTACTTTTTAAATATAATAATCTCCTCTTTCTTTATATATATCTTTATTCTATACTTTCTAAGTATTATATCCTTAGTATTAAATTATTTTTAAAGCTTAGTAATATTATTATTCCTTATATATACTTTTATATTATATATTAGAAAAAGTATTATTATAATACTATACTAGTAGAGAGTTTAGATATTACTAGGGAAATTCTTATTAATACTATTAATAGTAACTATAAAAATACCTAGTTATACTATACTTAAAATATAGTATCTACTTATAAGACCCTATATTACTAGATTAAAAATAAAACTAAAAATAGTACTAAAGAGGGCCTAAATTATAAATTCTAGTATTATAATATTATAGTATAGAAATATACTTATAAATAGAGAGGAAGTTATAAGGATATTTCTAGAGTAACTAGCTATACTAATTATAATATTAAAATTAAGAATAGTAGGGATTATAAGCTATTAGAGGATAAGGCTAGAAATACTATTAAATTTTTAATTAGTAATTAGCTTCTCTAGTAATAAACCTATTATATAAAAGAAGTTTATTATAATAGTCTAGAAACTAGCTATAGTTAATAAGGTAGAATAATAAATAAAACCTTATATAGATACTAATATATTAATTACTAGTTAGTAGTAAGGGAAGGAAGTAGTTATATTAATTCTAATATATTACTACTAGCTAATATATACCTAGAAAAATAGGTAGAAAAAATCTTAAGAAGGGATATTTATAGTATATTATAGTGCCTAAACTTTAAGATATAGTCTATTACTATAAGTAGTAGTATAAAATAAAATTAGATATATTATAAAATTATAGTATATATTAGAGAAATAAATAAATAAATATATATTAATTTATAATTACTACTAAAGTATATATATAGCTACCCTATTAGAAATAATTAGAATAATATATAAGTTTTAAACTAAGTCCCTTTTAATAGCTAAATAATATAACACGTATATATTAACTAATATAGTAAATAAGTATTAAAAAGTATAAAAATATAAATTAAGAAAACCCCCTAAATAGAAAAAGATAACTAGAAAGAGTCTAAAAGTTATTATAAGTATATAAGTTATTAGAATATATATAAAATAGAGTATAAAAATAGAGCTAAACTAGACTTCTAATATCTAGTTTAGCTATAAGGCCCTTAGTATAGAATTCTACTAATCTTTCTCTATAGTTATAACCTTATTATTATTATTATTATTATTATTATTATCCTCTTTATCCTTATTATTAATAATAAATTCTCTAAGTATTAGGTTATTATTATACTTCTTTTTCTCCTTTTTTTTCTCTTTCTCCTTCTTTTTATCTATATATTACTTATGGTCGCTATTATATAAAGTCTCTCTATTACTAAAATTATCTTTTTTATTAATTTTATAATTATTAGTAATAGTCTAGATTAGGTAATTAGTAGTATATATTACTATAAAGGGTCTAGATAAATAAGTATTTAGAAGTATATTAAGGAAAATAGTAATCTTACTTTTAAAGAGGATATTAAAGGGCCCTATATAGAGTAGAATTCTAAAGTAATATACTTTATCTACTTCTACTATAACTAATAAATAGTTTATATAGTAATTAAGAATATTTATACCCCCTAGTACTATATTAATACTATTAATAAAGATATTAATCTTTCTAATTATTATATTTATACTAATACTAATACTATTATAGCTAGTATTCTTAATTATAAAATTATAAAAAACTAAATCTATAGTAAATAGAAATTAAATAAAAGTTATATTAAATTCTATAATAATAATATTATTAGTTTTATTATTACTAAAGAATAGTTTATATTCTCCTCTTAGGTAGATAGAATTAAATATAATAACTAGACTATCTAGATAATAATACTTTTTAATTATCTTTTTTAGTAGTAACTTTAAGGTTATAATAGTATAGTAATACTTAAAGTTAGTTTAGAGTAATACTATAGAGAGGGTATCTACTATCTAGAAGAGTAGGACTACTATAATAAATATTTTAACTAGAATAAAAGTATAGGAGGTATATAGATAATAAAAAAATATAAAAAGTAAAGAATTAAATTTAAGAAATACTAAGTATAATAAAAAACTAAGAATACTATAAATAAAAAATAGGGGTAGCTTTCTAGATACTTAGACTATTTAGGGGTAATATATTATATTAAATAGAGCTATTAAAATATTTAGGTTTATATAGTTTTAGTAGATAATAATATTAAAAAATAAATAGTAAGTTATTTATCTCTAGACTACTAGAATAGTAGTAATTATAGTAAAACTAATATCCTATCTAGATCTAAATTAGTAAAATATTAAATTATATAGTAGGGTAACTAACCTATATAGAATATACTTTAAACTAAATAAATATTACCTTTTACTTATACTAATTTAAGATTCTAGTATTTATAAAAAGTAGATAAAGTATATATATATTAGCCTTATAAATTATATATTTTTCCCTCTTTTTAGTATTAGACTAGTTATTACTATCTAGATTAATATATATAGGTAATATACTATCTAGCTTAATATATCTATTATAGAGTTATAGGGGATATTTAATTAGCTATTATTAGAGTTAGTATACTTTTTAGTCTATTAGAAGTTTATTATTATAGAGTATTAAACTAAGTCTATATATTTCTACTTTCTAGAGTAACTTTTTCTTTTAAGTATAAAAGGATTAATTAAAATTATACTATATATACTTAGTATAGTAGTCTAGCTATAAATATAAAATAGTAATTAACTCTATAATTTTATACTAAAATTTACTATTTAAGAGGCTAGTATTAGAATATAAGGTAGAAACTATAGTATATACTAGATTAAGGTTATTAAGGTTCTATAGTATCTTAATTAAGGTATATATAAACCTATTATCTTAGAGAATATATTTAAGAATATTCTAAGCTTTACTAATATTATATATAACTTTAGTAGGGTAGTTATAGATATTTTTATCTATAATAAATTATAACTATTTAATAAATAATAGTTATACTATAGTTTAATAATAATATTACTAAAGATATATAGTATATAGTATATAATAGGTAATAGATAATAATAAGGGGAACTATTATAAAATTTTACTAATATATTATACTACCTCTAAAGTAGTATAATATATACTACTATATATAAAATTAATATACTAGAATAATAATACTATTAAGGGATCTATTATTAGACTTTATTTTTACCTAGACTTTCTACTAGGACTAACTCTAACTCTTTAAAAGTACTATTTAAAATAATATAGATAATAAAATAATAATATAGAGGTTTAAAATAAATAAAATAATTACTATAGTATTAAATAAGATTATAGTCTTTTATAGCTAAGAATTCTTCTAGTATCTCCTAAATAGGGACTACCTTAAGAATAACTAGAATATAGTAAATTATAGTAAAAAGAACTAGTAGATAAAAAAGAAGAAGAAGAAGAGTAAAATACTAGTTTTCTAAAATATTTTACTAGATAAGATAGTAAATATAATAAAATAAGTAGCCTAATACTAAAGTAAACTACTAATACTAATAAATACTATAAGTTAATATTTTCTATAATAATATATATAGACTATATCTAGAGTAGTAAGACTTAGAAATAGTTTTATAAAATATTCTATTATATCTACTATCTATTTTATAATAGACTCCTTAATTTACTAGTTTAAAAGTAGCTACTAATATACTATATCTAGTATACTAGTTATATCTTTTACTAAATATTTATAATAAAGTAGCCTTTTTTTATTATTTTATATACCTTAGTAGTATTTTATATAATAATAACTAGAGACCTAAATATACTATATAGCTATATAAAGAATAATAATATATAATTTATTTAAATATTTAAGTTATAGGCTAAGGAGTAAAAAATAAATAACTTTTATTATATAGATATTTAAATATTCTATTTATAAATAGCTAAGCTATATATACTAAATTAGAGCTCTATTATTACTATAGTAGAGCTATTATAGACTATCCCTAAATCTAATAATTATTTAAAACTTACTTAGTTATTAGATACTATAATAGATAATATAGGTAGAAATAATTAATTAGGGCCTAAGTTAACTAGGGGCTCTATTAGGTCGTAAATAAAGAGGAAATAGATAGATATACTAAAGGGATAAAAGCTAATATAGAGTAAAAAGACTATAAATAAAAGTTAAGGGTTAGAAGGGAATAAAAACTAATATTAGGAGTTACTAATAATTAAATTATTATTAGGCCTACTAGTATCTAATTATATAGCTAATAATAATTATATAATATATATAATTCTTATTTAACTATATAAATTTTATTAAACTATTATATAATAATATTTTATTTTTTTTCCTATATCTATATCTCTATAAACTCCCTATTTAGTTTTATTAATACTAAGAGCTGGCTTTTAATTAATATATTATATAGTTAAACTCCCTATTATTTACTATTAATATAGCTCCTTTCCCTACTTAACTATAATATATCTAATAGGCTCCTAATTAGATTATATACTACCCTCTAGGAGGGAAGGGAAGAAAAGGATAATTAGAAGTATAAAAATATTTTACTATTAGATAGATTATTAGACTAGCTAGGAGGTATATTAAAGATATTAAAAGTAGATATTAGTAAATCTATATATATATTTTAGTAGTAAGAATACTATATCTAATAATAAAATATTACTATTAAATAAAATTATAATTAATAGAATAAAATATAGCTTTTTACTTTACTTTATAGTTACTATTTAGATAACTATATTAAAGTATTATTAAGTCTAATATACTTTCCTCTAGCTTAGTTTTAACTTCCCTCTCTACCTATACTATACTACCTTTTTACCTTAATTCTCTAATAACTAGCCTCTATTATAGTAGAGAATACTATATAAAAATTTTACTTATAATTAATTATAAGCTAGATTCCTTTTACTTTTATAGTCTAGTAATAATCTATTTTATTAAGTAAGTCTATACCCTATAATAACTATCTTTATAAATAATCTAATACTATTATAGATCTAACTATTTATATATCTACTAAGACCTATAATAATTCTAAATAGGTAACTAATATATCCTCTAAAGTAGCTATAGTCCTCTAGACTATAAGGCCTTAAATATTTAAAAACTTTATAGCTATATATAAAGGGGATATATTTTTTATTTTTATTTTACTAGAGTATATTATTTATAGTTTTAAATTTATACTAATTAATAGTATTATATACTTAGGTAACTTAGATTATATACTATAATCTATATATATAAAAAGGCTCCTCTCTATATAGTAATATCTATTAAAGAATTCTTACTTATATTAGTTTATATAGTTTAATATTAAAAATACTACTAGACTTAAAGCTAGTATATAGAGCTTTCTAATAAGTTTTTATTAATACTATAGAATTACCTTCTATATTATTTTATATATAAGTAATCTAGATTTTATTTTTTATATTTTTAATATACCTATTATATACTACTATTACTTTAATTAGTATAACTTTATTATTAGCTTTTTAAGGGGCCTTACTATTCTAGGTATTACCTATAGATATCTAGACCCTAAAAATATAGCCTATTATATATCTATTAGTTTACTAGCTATAGCTATATAGTATATATATAACTATATACTTACTAAATTAATAGTTACTAAGAGGGACTATATAAATCTATAAACTAGACTAATATATTATAGATAGGAGCTAGCTATAACTAAAATACTAGATAACCTATAACTATATAAGAATATAAAATACTACTTAATATATTTTAGTATTATTATACTATAGTAGGAATTATAGCTAGCTTATATAGATAGGGTTAGTAAAGAGCTATAATTTAATATTATAGGCCTTTAATTATACCTTACTAATATAAAGATTATATTTAAAGGATAGTAATAACTAGTATAATATAAGAGTAACCCTAAAGTATACTAGTCTAATTAATTTAGTAATATTATTATTATCTATAATTAGAAAAATAATAGAGATATATCTACTATAAATACTAATAATAGTAAAATATACTATTATACCTACTACTACTTTATATTATATAACTAGTTTATTTTATAACTAACTTATAAAAAGGGCTATACTAATATATATAGGTTTAACTTTCTACTCTATAACCTCTACTTCTATAATAATAATAGCCCTCTAGATACTAATTTTTTTTTTCTTCTAAAATATATACTACTAGATATATTCTTTAGATTACCTAAGGATAAAAAGGTATTTAAAGTTAGTTTTTATTAGAATAAGTTTTATAAGTTTTATATATTAATTAAAAAGAGTAGTAACTAAGAAAGGTATATTATAAATATTATAAAAGCTAATCTAGAGTTTTATAAAGTAACTTAGTTATACTAGAACTATATATTATATTAGCTAGTAGTATATAGAACTATAGTCTAGCTAAAATAACTACTAAAACTATAGACTATTTTAGAACTAGTATTTAAATCTAGTATAGCTATCTATTATTAGAGGCTCCTCTAAAATATACTAGACTAGTATATAAAAAGGTAGTAAATATACTATTAATATTAATAATATTTATACTTTATAGTAAGCTAATATATATAATTAGACTTTCTAGAATTTTTATTATTTTTACTTATAACTACTTAGTTTATAATTTTAGTTTTACCCTATATACTTAGATAGAAGTAGAGAGAAATAAATATTAAACTATAGATAGGCCTTCTATTACTATATATAACGTTTTAGTAATTATACCTATAGTACTATTTTATATATTTATATAGGGTATCTTATATAACTAGAAGGGCCCTATACTTACTAGTATAGAATTCTATAAAATTAATTTATAGGTAATACCTTATCTATTAGTCTTTAATACTATAGTTTTAAAAGACCTAAGCTTTACTAGACCCCTCTTTATAGTCTCTACCTCTAACCTTAGTATTATATTCTAGTACCTATAAGAGTATAAGGATTATATAGAAGTAAATAAAAAAAATAGTAATTACTATAAAAAAGTACCTCTAATCTAGAAACTACTCTATAGTAGATAGTATATTACTAATTATATAATATTAAAGTAAGGCCCTACTATCTATAAAGTTAGTAATAATAATAATAATAATAATAATAATAATAGCTAGAGTAAGCTATAGATTTTACTTAATAACCTTATAGGTATAGTATTATTTATATACTCTACTATCTATTAATATATTCTAGATATCTATTAAACTATATTATAGTAGCTCTATATATACTAGTAAAAGGAAGTAAATAATTATATAAATAATACTCTATAGGTAGACTAGAATATAATATTTAGAATAGTTTTTTATTAAATTATATTTTAATTAATCCTTTAGTAGTAGTTAAAATAATACTTAAGGGTATATAAGATTCTTAGTAAGTTTCTCTAAAATAGTATAGTAAATAAATCCTTTTTACCCCCTATAAGATATTATAGTATACCTACTATTATATTCTAATTACCTATTAAGGGTATATTAAGATAATATCTATAAATTAAAATAATCTCTTATCTAGTCTAGTATATATAGTTTAGGGATAGTATACTAGTTTAATTATTATTATTCCTTAATTACCTATAATAGTTAAGTTAAAATAATACTTATAAAATAAATACTATACTATCTAGCCCTATATAGATAATTTAGTAAATTACTAAAATATTAAGTTAATTCTATAACTAGGTTATAGTCTAATTATAGGTAAAAATATAAAATTATTTTATAATAAACTTATAAAAAAGTATTATTATAGAATTATCCTATTTAACTTCTAAACTCTTACTCTATTTACTAAGATTATTTATTACTTAACCTCCCCTACCTCTAATATCTAAAAGTAATATCTAATAGAGGTAAAAAGAATACTTTAGTAGTCTAGTCTAGATAATAATATACCTAGCTATATTATAATAAAGTATTATATAGTATACTCTATAAATTTATTCTCTTATAGTCTATCTAGAAAAGAAAAGGATTTCCTATTAACTTTAAAAATATATCTCTAGTATTACTAGTTAAAAGTAAATATACTATCTATATCTACTTAAACTTTCTACCCTTATAAAAGAAAAATTTAGGCTTAATATTATCTTTAGACCTATATTTATTAATCTCCCTACTATAGTAACTCCCTTAATATATAGAGCTAGGCCTTATAGTTAAAATATAATAGTTAAACTTATATATATATATATACTATAGTATATAATATATTATATTAGTAGTATTTATCTATATTTTCTAATACTTTCTACTTACTTATAGCTATTATAAATTAGCTAATCTTCTAATTTAAGAATATATAATACTCTAAACCTATACTAGTTTATTAACTAGTATAAGAACTCTTTAATTAAAGTATAACTATTATTATATAGGATAATATTATTACTACTATTATATTTAAAACTTCTTTACCTATAATATAATAAGTAATTTATCTTATTATTTTAGCTTTTTAACCTATATATAAGTAAGGTATAATATTAGAGGAAACTTAGTAAATTCTTCCTTAATACTATAAAAAGGAGTTTTTAATATCTATATTTTAAATACCTCTAAGCGCTATTTTATATATTTATTTTATATAAAGTAGTATATTTATTCTACTACCCTAGAATTCTATCTCTAAATCTTCTATTATAGTAATAATAATATAGTAGGTATTACTTTAAACCTATTAATAGGTAAAAGAAAGTAAAGTAAAAATAATCTATATAACTTAAGTTATATACTAAAATAATAAAGGCTAGTAGTAATAGTAATAAGAGAAATAGTACTAAAAATATAATAGAGGATAGAAATAATAATATAATAAATAGTAGGGGAAAGGAAGGTATAGCTAGTAAAGGAGGTAGTATATTAGAATTTTAGTATATAAAATATAAAACTTAAAAGAGGGAGGACTTAAAAAGGTAGTATAATAGAAGCTAGTATAGCTAATAAACTAATCTAATATAATTCTAAAAGATATATTATTAAAATAGATAAATATATATAATATCTTTCTAGAATATAAAGTATTAAAAGAGTACTTTTCTATCTATTAAGTATAATTATTTATATATATAATTACCTTATTACTATATTATAACACTAGAGTAAAATAAAGGCTATAAAGAAGTAGAAAAAAAAGTAAAGAATAATAGTAGGGAAATAAATTATAGTTCTAATATATTTTAATATAATAATATAACTATTATATAGATTCTAGTACTAAGATAGAGCTACTAGTAACTAGTTATTATAAAGTATAGTTATATAGCTATAACTTTCTATATATAAATATAGAGAGATTAAAATTTAGTAGCTATTATAATAAAAAGGATTACCCTAAACCTAATATATAAAACTTAGATAATAAATATAATAGTTATATATATTTACTACTTTACTATAGTACTAATAGCCTTACTAAACTAGATATAATAGAGGTATATACCCTAGAAATAATTAGGAGTATAGGGCTAGATAGGTAAGTATAATATAATTATTAAAAGTAAAAATAATAAACTAAGACTAAAGTAAAAACTCTATTATTTATAGAACTTATTATATAGATAAATATAATAAAGGAGGCCTAAACTTATTAGTAATAGTAAGGAGAGAGAGAGTATATATATATAGAGAATATATAATTATAATACCTTATTTAATAGTAAATAACTAGTTAGTAATATATTTAATTATATAGGTAAAGACTAGTAAATTCTTAATATCCTTAATTATAGTAGATATATTATAGAGATTTACTATAAGGTAGGGTAACTTAATAAAGTAGAGGGGATAAAAAGGTATATTATACTTTATTAATATATAAATAAAGGGGGACTAAAAAAGTAGTTAAGATATATCTAGTATCTATATATAGACTAACTAAAAAGGATATATATAGTAGATAAATACTTAAAAGTACTAGAGAAAAGGTAGCTAAATATATTAATTATATTTATATTATTAAATAGGCTATTATTACTATTAGCTTTAAGATATAAGTATATAGTCTAAGGTATATAAATAAAATAGATTAGTATAAATAGAAATATAGGAATAGATATTTAGATATTAATTAATTATAAATAGAAATATAGAAATATATAGAGGCGGTTAATTATAATAAAAAAGTAGGTAATACTATATATACTTAGAAAAAAGTACCTTAAACTAGTTTTAGTAGTATATATTAGAGGAGAGATATCTAGCCCTAAGGATATAGAAATCTACCTATAATTATAAAATATAACCTTACTTATTTATTTATATATAAGTATAGTATAATCTATACCTTAAATAATAAAATTACTAGTAGTAACTAGATCTACTAGAATAATTAACTAATATTAATAATTCTATATATATATTCTATACTATTTCCTATTAAAATAGAGCTAATATTTAATAATAATTATAGAGGTAGCCTCTATAGTTAGGGTATTCTATATATTAAGGGTAGCCCTAGTTATATAAAATAATAGTAGAATAAATTCTAGATATTTAATATAACTTAGAGATATTATCTAATTATAAATAGATTATAAGGGGAGGGAATATAGTACTAATAATAGGAGACCTTAGTATATAGATAATATTAACTTTAAAGGAGTAAATAATAGTAGGATTTTTATTATACTAGTAAGAGTAGTAATACTTATTTCTAATAATAATATAAGTCTAAGGAAGATAATTAAATAACTTACTAAGTAACTTAGTATAGCTAATTATACTATTAAATAGAGAATACTAACTATATATATTAGTAACTATATTAGACTTACTACCTCTTATTAATATATAGTACTAACTTTAATAGAGCTTATAACTTAAGTTCTAGTATAAAGAAAAATAGATAATAAAGGGGATTTAAAAAAAGTAATATAAAGATACTATCTATAATAATTTTACTTCTAATTAGTTATTTTATTATTACTACTTTTATTAAATACTATCTTTTATTATTATAATTATACTTAGACCTCTCTAATATACTATACTAGATATTACTTTATATCCCCTATATAATTTTTATTTTAATAATCCTCTATACTAGTATACTAAGTATAGATACTATATAACTAATAAGGAGATAAAAAAAAAATACTATAATTTAAACTTAGTATTAGTAATATACTTTAGTCTAGAGTACTAGTATAATATATATAACTAGACTTAGTATTCCTCTAATATTTTAATAGTAATTCTAAATATAAAATTTATATTATTTATTAATTAATCTATCTCTATATCTAGTACCCTATTAAGAAATAGTTCTAAATCTAAAATAATCTCTTTAGAATTCTACTTACTATATTAATCCTTATACTAAAGCCCTTTTAAATCTCTATATAAGCCCTCCCTATAGCTAGACTATCTATTAAAATATATATAAACTAAGCTATATAATTCTCTATCTACTTATCCTTTACCCTTATAAAAGAAATATTAATTTTAGGTAGTATCTATATAGTATTTAAATTATCCCTATATAGGAACTTAAATTAATATATTAGAGATATAAGTTTATCTAAAAGGTATTTATTTTTATTAATACTTATACTAGCTATATATAAGATTCCTTATAAAATATTATACTAAGATTTTAATAAGGAATTTATAAAAGAGGAATACTATAGATTTAGAAAAATATTATACTAAATTAATATTTATATTATAGTTATTTATATATATTTAGTTTTAAAAGCTTTTTTATATTTTATAGGGCTATAAATCTCTATACTATCCCTAGCTATAAGTAATAATATAGCTAAGTCTTATTTATAATAGTTTTTAACTTTTAAAACCTCTTTTTAGTAATTACTATCTTATCTTCCTTATATATATTTCTAGAAAGGAAGGGTATAGTTACCCTATAGGGCTTATAAGTCTAGTACTCCCTAATAAATATATTATAGGTATAATAATACTATATAATATTATAATTTTTAATATTCTAGTATTTTATTTAAATATAACTACTATTTTTATTATATATATAATATATATAGTAGATTATAATTATTAAGTAAAGTAAATACTAACCTTTATTCTAGTAGTAATTATATATAGGGATATAGTAATCTAATACTATAATTTATTTCTAGTCTATCTTTATATTACTACTATTAAGGTTTTATAGTATATTAGTTAAATAATTATACTAGTTTATACTATAGATTTTTAAGTAGAATAAATTCTTATATACCTATAAATCTATAAAAAAGTAGTATTACTTATAGAAATATTTAAGTTAATTATACTAGTACTTATAATATTCTCTCTATAAGTTATTATAGAATTATTTTATATTTTAATATATATTATAAGGGGCCTAGTATATTATTAATATAGGTAGTATTTTTAAATATTATATTCTATATTTCTAGATACTTTAGAGGAGCTTCTATAGCTTATAAACCTTATAGATATTATTTTATTTAAATAGATCTATATACCTCTACTATAGCCTTCTATTACTAAGTATAAAGGATTTAAAATATTTACTAATTATATTTAGAATAATAGAATAGGTATTAACCCTAATAATAAATACTTAGAATATAGTTTTACTTTATATTTATTAAATATACTTATACTCCTTATTATACTAGATATAGTAGCTAGAAATAGGCTTAATATAGTATAGGGTTAGTTTTTTAATAGTAGTAGTATCTTTAGTAGAATTAGAAAAGATATATACTATTTAAATCTTAGAGTATTTATATTAGTATATAAAAACTTTTAGGTACTAATATTTTCTAGTCTAATACTAGTATAAATAATAGTTAAAAATAAATAATATAGTTACTCTATTTAAATTTAACTATAATAGTATTTAACTAGTTTTATATATAAGTTTTTCCTTCTTATTCTACTTATATTTAACTAGAATTAAAATTCTATAGAAATTAGTAGTAGATACTAGAAGGAATAGATACTAGTCTAGATACTATAACTAGTTATTAAGTATATTATAGATATAGACCTTAATTTTATTATTAATAATCTACTACTCCCTATTTAGATTCTATATAATTATCCTATAATTTTTATAACTATCTATATTTTTAAAAATATCCCTATACTTACCCTTATCCTTATTAAGCGCTACTATATTTAGATTATTAAAGGGTTCTATTTTAAGTATATTAGTTTAGTAATTTCTAAAACTCTCTATAACTATTTTATTTTTTAGAATATTTTACTAGATTAATCTTTATCTCTACTATATTACTATATAAGCTTAGTTTTTATATTTATTAAATATCTTTAATAGCTCTATAATAATAGCGCTATTATTTAGTAAAGGCTTAGGGGCCTTATTTTTTATAAAGATAATCTAGTAGCTATTATAAGTAGTCTAGCTAATTTTTACTTAGCTAATTAGAATATACTAGTTATATTTAGAGTTTATTAAAGGATATAGATTTTACCCTCCTATATTAAATACCTTATACTTAATAAAGTAATAGTATTATATACTAGTCTAACTATTTATATAAATAAATATAAAATCTATAATTAGAGACTTAATTAGATTTTTATATAGTCTAATACTTATCTATTCCTTTATAAGTTACTATAGATATTAAATAGCCTATTTAGAAATTCTTAAGGTATAGACTTTTAGACTAAGGTATATAAATATAGTAATATTAAGTAGTAATAATATACTCTATCTATTAAATTTAACCCTATTTAATAGATTTCTATACTACTATTAATAAGGTTATAAAATACTAGTTAAAAGGTCTAAGAGAGTATTATATATAGACTAGAATACTATAATAAATAATTATAGTATATTAGATAAATATTTAAGTCTAATAGTATATTAACTAAAAATTTATAATTACTCTTTTATTTTATTTAGTTATACTATTATTATTTTATACTAATATAGTTAAGATATAATATAGATATAGTAGGGATCTTATAGTTATACTATTATATATAAGGTATTATACTTTATATACTCCTTTCTACTCTTTATATTAAAATAAATAGTATTTTTAAAATTTATAGCCTCCTATATATAGTAATACTAAGCTAAAAAAGGATTATTAGAAAATAGGTCTAGTATAAAAATAAGAGTACTATTTTTTAAACTTACTTTATAATTTATATTAATATATAAGTACTATATTAATTAGAATAAAAGAAAAGTAACTATATTTTAACTAAAATAGATACTCTTAATATCTTTAGTAGTATACTATATTATATTTATTACCTAGCCCTTATATATTTATCTAGTATATACCTTAATCTTATATATAATAGCTACTTCCTAGTATTTAGTATTAGTATTTAATAAAGATAGTATATCTATTTAGCTATATTCCTTATAAATTTTAAAAGTAAAAGAGTAGTAAACTACTACTACTTATATTATAGAGAGATTTTTATTATCTATATAAAGGGGCCTTTAGTTATAGCCTAGCTATAGTAGATATTAGAATTAATCTAGCCTATTTACTAATAGTAAGCTATAGTATCTATAAATATAATACTATAATTCTATTAATATAGATTTAATATTATTAATATATAAAAATAAATATTATAGTTATCTATTTAAGATATTAGTAGTTCTAAGTTCCTAATAATTATAAGGACTACTTTAATAAAAAGACTAGAAGTAAGTATATATAACTATAGTATATTTTATAAAAGATATTAATTTAGAAATTACTAAAGTCCTTAACTATCCTTTATAATAACTATTACTATACTAAGTTATTTCTACTAATACTAGAATCTATAGTAGTATATTATAACTATTTTAATTATCCTATTCTTTAGTATAGATTACTAAAAATTACTAGAATACTCTATATATATTAAGTTATATAGTATAAATAATAAATATCTATACTATAAATTTATTCTAACTAAGTATATATTATAGGTACTACTCTATAACTCTAATAGAAAATTCTATTAAATTTTCTATAGTATAATATATTCTCTCTTTTTCTATAACTATTTTAAGTACTATATATATAAGCTCTAATCTTATTCCTACTTCCTTATTATATATCTATATATAATAAATTCTATTAGTTCTAATATAGTATTAAATAAGTTTTAGTAGATATATTAATATTTTAGAGTTAGTAATTAAAATATAAAAGGCTTTAAGGTAATTTTCTATTAGACTAAGGTAGTACCTTAGAGGTTTAGTATATTTAAGGTTAGTATATAATATCCTACCTAGCTACTACTATAGAGATTAACCTAAACTAGTTAAAATAATATTTTTTTAAATTAAACTCTAAAGATATTATAAACCTAGTACTAGTCTAAATAAAAAAGAATAGGGCTATATTATAATAGGAAAAGAATATTATTTATAATAGGAACCTTAAGTAACTATAAGTTTAGTAGTATCTACTATAGTCTATAAGTAATAAGTTTAGTTTTATTTAATTCTAGCCTTACTATATAGAGTCCCTATATCTATTTTCTAGAGATAGTAATAAGCTATTTAGTTAGACTAATAATATATACTATTTTATTATAGATAGAAAATACTTTAATAGTATATATATAGGCTATAAGAGAAAAAATTACTAATTATTTTAGTAGATTATAGTACTAAGAATAATAAATATTAATAATTATATAATACTTTTATTTTATATTTATATATAGTTTAGTCTAAGTTTATTAGTCTAATTATCTAAGAGCTCGATAGAAGATAGGGAAAAGGGAAATTTAATAAAAAATTTAAAATACTTCTAGAATACTTTTATTATAGATTTACTAGTTCTAGTAGTAATATAGAGCTATAACTAATATTTAACTTAGTTAAGCTAGTTAAGATATATAATTAAGTACTAGATATTAAGTAGAATTAGTTATTTCTATTATACTCTATCTAATAAAAAGTAATATATATAAAAACTATATATACTATATAAAGTAAAAATAA